>JAQGBH010001965.1:0-27664 GCA_034698265.1 Sminthurinus aureus
CTCATCTGATAAAAAATGGCTGTTTGTTTTTCTATTTAATTTTGACTGGATAATATATCCTAAATACCTTACACTAGGAGTTGGTAAAATATTATTATTCATAAAAGTTATTGATGGGTTTGGAACAAGTTCATTTGTCCATTTGGGGAAGAAGATCTGAAGTTGGGTTTTGTCACTGTTAAAAACCAGTCCATGATTATTAGCATAATTTTCACAAATTTTTAGAAGAGTCTGTAATGATGACCGCGTTGATGCCAGTAGAGCAATGTCATCAGCGTAAAAATAATGATTAAGAATTTCTCCGAAAATGGTCAAGCCATATTTTGATCTCGCCAGTAAATGACTCAATTCATCGAGATAAACTGCAAAAAAGTATGGAGACAAGACGCCACCTTGGCGAACTCCTTTTGTAACTTGAAATGGTTGGCTCAAAATACTTCCCCATCTTATGAAAAATGATTGATTATAAAACCAGTACTGAAATGTTTGTATTAATTGAACTGGTACGGATCTTTCCATTAGTTTCTGTAAAAGGGGTTGGAACTGAACTCGGTCAAAGGCTTGTGACGCATCCAGATAACAAATGTACAAAGGAATTTCCTTTTTATTACAATATTTGATAGTTTGACGAAGAGAATAAATTGCTTGCTCACAACCCGAATGTCGCTTGAATCCAAACTGAGCCGATGTAGTGTGTAGTGTGTTCACATAGGAAAATAAAACCAATTTTTCTAGGATTTTGGATGAAAGCGTCGCAAGTGCAATCGGCCTGTAATTCTTACTAATTTTTGAGTCCAACCCTTTTTTCTTTACTATTGGTGAAATTACTACAGCCATAAGTTCTGTTGGAATGTAGCTCAGTTCAACCATTTGATTGAAAAGATCCGCTAAGAAAGTGTAGACTGAGAAATGTGAGTTTTTCAATTGTTCTATTTTTAATCCATCAAGACCAACAGCCTTGTTATTGTCCATATTTTTCACAATTTGTGCTATTTGCCAATCACCGAAAGGTTTAAACTCTTTTGATTTCGCTTTAGCTTTGTAATCTTCAATGAGATGTTGAACCTGTGTACTATTTGCTGTTGAATCATGAAAATGGGATGAATAATGATTCTTCCAAAACTCTGCTATTGTTGCTGGTGTTTTTGCTGTTTCTACTTCACTTGATAAAATCATTGGAACTTTTTCTTCACTTCTTATATTATTCCAAAAAGTTGAGAAATCATGATCATTATATTTTTGGACTAGTTTTTCTGCCCTAATCTTATCTTTTTGTCGTTTGGATTTACGAAGATTATATTTAAATATTTTTTGCTTCTGTTTGAAATCTGCTTCAACTAATCTCAGCTGTTCCTGGGTCTCATTGTTGTTTGTGGAGCTGTTCTGCCCGTCCTGTTGCCTTTTCCACAACCGATATGCTTCACACATGTCTTTGTATTGTTGTGCAACTTCAGGCGTCCATTCTGATCGTAATTTTAATGGTGGTTTGGATGCTACGGCCAGAATTTCATCAAGTTGAATGACAAGCTCCACAAATTTATTGTATAATATGTTGACATTTTTTCTTTTTTCTTCATCTGAGAAATGTTTCATTTCATCAAATTTTGTTGACAATGACGCAGCAATCTTTTCTGTTTCATCTTGAAATTTTTGTTTTACTGATTTTGAACATTTTCTCCATTTTATTGAAGGGCGTTTCTGTATCCCACTGTCCTCCAAGTTTTGTCCTTGTGTTGATTGACACTTCATCTCTATACTGATAGGAATGTGATCACTTGAAGAAGGTGAAAGAACACAAACTTTTGATATTTGAGACAAGGACTTGCTGAGAATGATGTGATCTGGCCAAGACTGATGCTGCGTACTTATGTAAGTAACAGTGGATTTAGGTAATTGTTCAACATCCACAATTACAAGTCCTAATTCTTTAGCTTCATGTTGTAAGGTTGTAAAAACTGGACTGCTAGGATTTATATTATAGTCACCACAGAGGATATAAAAATCAGCATGTGAGTTTTCTACAATGGTGAATAATTTTCCAATATATTCCAGTTGTTCGTCTAGTTTGTCTGAGGTAGGGAAGTATGAATTCAATACTAAATACTTTGAACCATTTATTTGAATTTCAGTGGCACTCATTCTTTTGTCATTCATTTCAATAATTTTGATTTGATCCGATAAAGACTTTTTCCATAGTATAGCCGTCCCACCAAATGGACGTCCAGAATGAAGAATTTTGGAATCCATAGATGAAACAGAGTGTCCTGTGAATTCTGGATGAAACGTTTTGATAAGATTGTCCTCAAAATCATACAGCCAAGTCTCTTGTAGACATATTATATCAAAGTTTATTAGTTCATTAGTAATATACGACGAATTTGTTTTGAAATTTTTAATGTTCCATGTTGCAATTTTGATTTGTTCAAATTTTACTGATTCAATTTTTGAGTTGTTTCCTTTTGTTTTAATATTCATGATGAGTGATGTTGATTGTTTTTAGAATAGTCAAAAATATTGTTCAGAGAAAAACGAGAAAAAGCAGTTATTGCTTGTTGAGAACTCAAGTCAATCAGAGGCTGTGGTGCATTTTCATTAGAAGTGAGAATATCCATTCTTTTTGTTCTAGGTGGAAAGAATCTTCGTACTAAAGAGCCAATGGGCCAAATTTCCTCGTTGTAGGGATTGAAATCAGGTGTTGTATTTTCGATTCTGATGTGAAATGAAGCATGACGAGGATTGGAATATTTTGATTTGATTTTTTCAACTTGTACTGAACTCAAGCCCATACTTTCCAAGTGCTGTTGAATACTGCTCCCTTCTGTCTCTGGTGAAAAACGTGTTGCAAATATTTCCCATGCTTTTGCCCTTGCAAGTGGTTTGACAATTTTGAAGTTCGAAGATGAAATGGATGTGCCAACCAATTGTGTACTTGTATTATTATTATTGTTATTATGGTTTTTTACTCTTTGTCTTAATTTCCGTCTTGATTCTTGTACTATCCACTCGTCATTGTCAATATTAGTACCAGTACCATTATTGTTATTTGATACAATTGTTGAAGTAGGTGATTCATGAGTCAATCTGTAATGATTATTCTTGTTTGATAAATTTGAGGTTGGAGTTTTCACAGCATCAGCAAACGATGGAAAACCATTGACACGTCTTTGTTCTTCCGATAATGTTGATGGGTCCAGAATAGGAATTGCAAATGGTTGTATGGATGGTGGTTGAAGTGTTTCCAGTTTCTCAACCTTCGAGTTGAAATTTTTTAAAACCTCTTCCATTTTTGTCATAGTGTGATTAAGTGATAGAGCTCCAGATAAGGCTATATCCATTTTATCTTTTGACAAAACATTATTCTAAATTACATGTGAGAACAGCTCAAACTCAATGTTTTCAATACAATACAACTCAACTACACACATGCTACACGATTCACGTAGAATTTTGTTATATATTATTTGCATAAATGACTACACAATGTAGTTTAAAATCAAGTTATTACACTGTGTTCTGAATAGGACGTTTTGTCATTGTCTATTTATGTCATAAATCTGAATATGTAATACTTCTTACCATGTGTAATGTATACATAAGTGAGTATGTGTATAATTTACAATTTGCTCTACTTTTTTTGTATTATTTTTCAGCTTTAGCTTTTTCGTCTTCGTCCACTTCCTAACTATAATATTTATGATGTGTAATGTACCAGATACAAGATTCTATTATTTATTTATCTACCCTATATTTTTTTATACAACCGATTTATTTTTAGCGCATACATCTTTTTACTGATACGACAACTATATACATGTACCCAACAATTTTATTGTTCTCATATATATATTGAAAATACTCTACAGAAAATTGAAAATAATGATAAATAAAAGTACATTATCCGTTTCACTTTTTGTTTTCGTTTTGTAAATAATACTGATTTATATTATACTTGAAATCCCACGATCAATGAATTCATTCTTGTGATTTGTAATTTACACTTTGAAACATTGGCTATCGAGAATCGGAAATCTAAAACGACAACAAACTGCTGCATTTACATACTAAAAATGTCCCGTCATACATAATACAACTAGAAAAATGAAATAAAAACTTCGATTAAAGAAATTTTTTGAGTTAGTATTTTGGCTGGACCATGGATCACATACAACATAAATACGCCTCATCATTTGCCATTTGAATTTTCTGTAGGGATTTCATATTACATACAACACAAAACCCTAAAAGGAATGAAGAATAATATAATGTAGCACAACTTTTTCAATCGGGATAATTGGTAATAAAATCTAATCATGTTACAAATGTCTAAAGTCTAAACGCAAAAAAGCCTGGAAAATCTAACCTGGACCCTGGACAAAATAAAAGTAAAATTTTGTATAACAAATGATCGTTATTCTCTCAATGTAAATGCAACTGACACAGTGAGATACACAATTCTACGACAAATTTAATGATAATTAGAAGAACGAGACAAAACATTAACGTACCTGTAATTGTAGTTTGTTGTATTTGTCCAATCTAAATTAACTGCAAACTATTTTTAATTTTTAAGAACTAAAATTAAAAATATCCGGATATCTGGATTTGATTTTGTGGTCTTGAACGCGCTCCTGAAAACTGGAAAGGCTGTCTGGAAAAAATACATATGTACATGAATGTGAAAATTTTACTCTGCGATTTTTTATATTTTAATTTTTTTACTACTTTTTTGTAAAATTATCTCTCGCATTGAACTTTGACACTAGCTTTTTTTGGCCTTCGTATCGGACTAATCTTTTGTTGTTTCTCTATTTTCCTACTTTACTTGTTCTACCTTTATTTTGTGTGTGTTGTTTCGTCCTTGTGACCATTTTTCAGTGCTTCTTGTTTCCTGTTTTTTGTGCTTGTTTTGTTTAATAGTCTTTTAAGTTGTGCATGCACAGTATATATACATATTGACCTTTGACATGTCTGTAAGAAAACTACATCAAGAATTTTTGACAGTAGAACCTGAAACCTTTAGAGATTTCCTTCAATTAAATATTCCTAGAAATCCGTCAATAACTCGGACATGGCTTCATGTAGAAAATTCTGTGGTTAGTTTGTTTCTTTTTCAAATATGAAGAATAATTAATTATTGTTGTTGTTATTATTTTATTCGTTCATGCTAAAATAGATGAATACACATGTAATTATTATCCCCATGTTTTTATTTTCAAATCAAAATTATAGGATCAGTTGGATCTTCCTTGTTATACAAGTCAAAGTACATCAGATTTCATCACTCATCATGGACTGGATAATATGAGTTCAAATGAAATTGATGATTTTCTAATAGAGAGTCAACGTTATTGTGAATATTCCCAAAAGAGATTGACAAGGATTGAAGAATTAAAAACACAATTGAAAAAACAGACAAGGAGATTAAATAATGTTCAGTCACAAAATTTCCTCTATAAACCAGAAAATCAAGTACAAGTACAAAATAAAATAGATAAAGTTCATTTACGGATGTACATTCATGGACCATATACCAAAGAGTTGGAAATTTGGTTTGACAAAGTTGCAAATTCTTGTCTTGGATTGTCCGATAATGATCGATATTATGCTCTGCAATCAATACGATATGATCCAAATGTTGTTTTTATGACCACTGAATTTGTGAATTTTATAGTCAATCAGACAAATTATAATGCTATCAATCCCAATATTAAGAATCTGACATATATCATGAAAATGTTGAAGAACTTTCTTCTTAATCAAGTACTTTCTGTGAATGTGAGTATGCACAAACGATTATTCAAAATGTCTATCTCTAATGTAATATGTATTAAATTGTACAAACTGTCAAAAACTGAGTACATAACATGTATGTACATTTTATAGAATTTTAACTCTATTACATTATTTACAGATTATAAAAGAATACCTCCATCTTTTAATTCCTGCCTGTATAACATGTATCGTTTGTTCAACACTTTGTCGTCGGCTAGAAATTGAAAATTTGTGGAAACTCCGAGCAAATTTAGTAAGTTTAAATTTTTGTTGCACTGTCAACTGTCATCATCCATCTATTGTAATATTCCTGTCGTTCAATAATACATAAAGACACTCGAGATTCAAGACGAATAAAAATGACACAAAAATGACAATTTCGTATTATTTTGGTTGCAGATGCATTTTGCAGTGGAAATTTTAAAACTGATGATTGACAACTATTCCAGTCCCATCAATAAAATTCAAGAACGTGTCATAAATGTTTTCAAAAATGCTATAAATGATTCTACTTTGGAACTCTCATCAGTGTATGCTTCTCTCTTTACTATTCAAAGTATGGGGAAAAATCCAAAAACTGGTCACTACTATTTGAATGAACTGGAAAGACAACTTGATAAAATCGATAAAAGAGTAACTTCAATCGCTTGTGCACCAGGTCAAACTCAAATGGATACACATCGATATCATGCTCTAAAAATAAAAAATTTGATATTTAAGCATCGTCAACCTAAAAATCCACCACATAATGGGATAATTTCAGGAAAGGGAGGAAAGACGATTAGTAAATCATCTAAACACATAAATACCAACAATAATATTGCTGTACAAAATATGCATAGTCACAATTATTGCAGCAACTATAAAGATAATAATAACAATAATAATAATGGTACATCTGGTACAAGACTGATTCAAATGACAAATCATGAGCCAAATCATCAATTTTGTTCTTCTCATCCGAATCCATCAAATCTCATTCAACCAGACCCTAAACAACGACAGATTCTTCCGATCAACAAAAGTCAGTAAAATTTTACTACTAATAATAGTATAGCCGTTGCATATTTACACCTTGTTTATATTATCATCTCATCTATTGTGATAGTTTTTATTTTACTGTTCTCCTTTTAATACTCATCAATAGCTAATTGATATTTTAATAATTTACTATTATATTATTAGAGTTCTTAAAATTACATCTTGACTGTATGCTTTTCATAATGCTGACTGTAGCCAATGTATAAATTGTCATTGCGAAATTAGTTTAATATGAAACTGAAATATAGAGCATACATTCCGGAGCAGGGCCTGACCAAAGTTCATAATAATAATATGTTATTATATTCTTGCATCTTGCATGAGATTTATTGCACTTTTATATTTTATAATATTAAAATTTATTACTATACGAAATACGAAGCATGCAATATAGATATGCACATTAGAGATTGGCTCCTACAAAATAAATCATAATACATAAAGGTATGCAACAATATTGTTTAAAGTTTGGAATATGGTCACACACATTGATTTCTAATTTGCAAGAAACTGGAAACTTTTTTGTTTGTTTTTATACCGTTTCCGTTGACTTTATTTTGTAGACCGTAAAAAAGTTGAGTATCCTTTATCCTTTATGCATGTAACTTTTTAGTGGGCAGTCGTTGATTATACACGGAAGAAACATGATTCCGTGTTATTTTTTAGAGAAGAAGTTTCCTTTCGACTTTAGTCATAGTTTGGAGTTTGTAGTTTATAAAATATTCATTCCTACCGAATCGGTATTCAGTAAATGAGGTCATTCCTTACAGTTTTCATCGGAGATACGCTGTCCAATGTGTAATATATCATTCATAATCTCTAGTTGAAGTCTAGTTTCTAGTTGAAAATTGGTATGAAATTATTAGTTATTGCGTATTGACAGGAAAATCATACTAAATGTTGATGAACGAGTTTTCTCGTCATTTGTCATTTGTCATTTTCACGTACTAAATTTTTAATGAAGTATCTATGCTTTCAAATGATTGGACTGCGTGTTTAGTTTGTATTATATATGGATGTATCTGCGAAATACGGAGGAGTAGGTACAATGTAAGAAATGCAAAACGCATGTAGAATTATTACCATGATTCATGATGGTGATTGGTATTTGATCAAACATCAAACACCCATTCTTCGTCAATGCAAAGCATGGAGAATGGAGAACAGCGAATGAAGAATGAAGATTCTACGAAGTTTAAAGCAGAGCAGAGCATAACAAAATCAACAACAACAAAGTGGTTGAAAGTTGTAAAAGTAAAATGTAGACCATGTGGGTAACCTGGAATTAGGGAAACGTAGGCAGCTATGCAGTATGAATAGAAATTCGGGCCGTGAGTTATGAGTAGAACGGATAAGTTTTACATATACAACAGCATGTTCAATGTTGTGGACTAATACTAGAGATTCAATCTACATTGATCTACTAATAGAGTGCTATATTATAATTCATTTTATATAAGATATGGCACATGTTCAATGTGTACATGTACATGTGTAACTATGTACAAATTCCAATATAACATGCCATTATATCCAAGTTCCAAATGATAATATCTACACGGGCAAATCGCCAATGTAAACGTGTAAATATGTATACTCATAACTCATAATAATATATGCGAAGTAAACTGTGCTTCATGGTATGTGGGCTAGGTGCAATGTGCATAAAACTACATGAACATGGATCGTGGAAAAAATTTTGATCGATTTTGTACTGTGTCCAGCAACTAGCAACAGTAGGCTTTCAGTAACTCGGTGGTTTTGGTTTTAGTTCCAGTTCCAGTTCCAACATTGGATACTTGTCGTGTTTAAAGTTTATTTTGTGATCCACACTTTCTCTGTACATGTACTCCGTACTCTGTCTCTCACTATGTAGTCTGTACAGAATACAGAACAGAGACAGGTTGAAAGGGAAGGAAACTCCCGTGTTTGATTGCATATGTGTTTTTATGTGTTTTGTGTATGTGTGTGGTTGGTGGTTGTGGTAGATAAGGTAAATTATGCTACATTTTTATTACTTCTCATTCCTGTCAAGAGAAAGTGGAGCGAAAAAATATCCAATTTTCTCAAGTGGGTTTCTACTTAAAGCTTAAAGTATTGACAAAATTGACAGACACACTTAAAACTCTGGACTCTGGATTCAAGTCAGATATCTACGAATACGAGTTACGAATACAAATAATAGGACAGTCTCAAGTCTAAAATATCTAAAGAGGACGAAACATTGTCAATGTCATTATTTTTCCCAATGTCAACATTTTATTTACGCAGTTTTCATCTGACCGTCTTTCCAACTAGTTGCAAAAAAATGTGTCTACCGTGTACAGTGAAGTGAAGTATTGTGCAGTTTAAATGTGGTTTAGTGCGTCGTGGAAAAGAATTCAACATTCAACATGATAAAATCCAAAAACCCAATCAGTATTAGAAACTTTGTTAATTCCAACGGTTTTTTAAGGTTTATTCTACTTGTAAGTACATATCTTTATGAAAATTTATTACTTTCCAGTTACATTTTATGAATGATAAAATCATTATTTTGAATTTTGAGTGGGGTTTAAACTTTAAACACTCAATTCTTTTTCCTTCAGGTATTTACAGTGATTTGTCTAGGCTTGGCGGCTGGTGATTATGATGAGACAAGCGCTGGAGATATTTACTTTCTCTTGGTCATCATATTTGCTTTCATTTTAGTATTCTTTGCACTCCCCTTGTCTTTTATCGACACTCCTAATTTCAAAATACAAAAGCATAGGCAGATTGTAAGCATTATTTATTTATTTTTTTGTACAAAACTCATTTACCCTTCAAATTTATAAAACAAGTATGTTAAAAATATCCTAAACTTTCACTTTTCTCCTAGGACTTTACTTTACATTTATACGCGGCGTGGTTTATTTTTAATGCGAGTATTGCCAAATTGGTGTGTCGAACTCAGTTTCAATCCGAATCGAGACAAGCAATTCAAATTGCAGCAGGGGTGAGTTTTGTTCTTCTTCTCGTATTTTATTCAATTGTATATTGGAGATTTGTTTTAATTTTCAGTACAAAAATTGAGTTTTCGGATTTCGGAAATCTTGAAACTTGAAACGTAAAAATCTTGTTTTCCCCATAGATTTTTGGATTTATAATTTCACCGCTGTATGCGTGGCTAGCCTATCTCACATTTGTTGACAAACGAAGTTGTATTATTTGTCATTGTTTGTCGAATGAAGTGGATGAATTGGACGATGAAAACAAAATGCAAACAATCAAGTCCAGACAAATGTTGGTCAAGTCAAGTAAAAGTTCGCTACATTGGGATTGGAAAAAACTACTCATGTTCTCCAGTATGGCTGAAAGACTTCAATTGAGTACAGTTTTTGATGAAAAAACACGAGGAAAACAAAACCGGCTATTCTCATTTGTAATAATGCTGCATTTAATTTTTATTACTAATCTACTCTCACTGGTTTCTAATTTATAATTCAGTTTTTCAGTAAATAATCGCTATTTATTTGCTGTATTTTGTTTGCTATTATTGAACTTGTATAGATTTTTGGATTTTCCACCGTGATTTTAGCTGGAGTATCTTACAGATATGTTTTAAGAAGCGAGGAATATTTTATGGTTGTGATTTGTCTCAACTTTTTCATAACACTCCTCTTCCATCTGTTTTATATCCTTGGAATCAGTCGTATTGAAAAACTGGAAAGGGATTTATGGATTTTTGATAAATCATTTCACTTGACCGGAGGAATTTTCTTATTTGTTGCTGGAAATCTGTTCTTGACCTCAAGCTTCACCTATCATGATACTGTAACACCTCAGAGAACGTTGGCATCAGTAAGCAGAAATATTATAAATTATTATAATTTTCTACATCTTCATGCTATCCATTTTTCCATTTTTCTCCTTATGACGTAAACAGTAAAAAGGGTAAAAAAATCCAGAGGTTTTAGTTTAATACATTTTTATGTGCGTATCCGTACAAAAACAGGTACTTGGAATTCTCAATGGAATTCTATACTTTTACATTGGCCTTTCTATCGAAGGGAACAAAGGGAGAAAGTTGGAACAAAATTCAATCCAGCAGTCAACTGAAAATGAAGATAAAATCATGTCCAGTAAACAGACCAATAATAAATTTTCACATCAATCAAAACCAGCCCTGATTTTTGATCCAGCCAAAGTGTAGATTTTTGGCATGCGATTTCTTTGCAGTACAGTTCAACCTGCAACTTTTATGAAAGTTCAAAATCAAAACATTAAAAATTAAAATATTTACAAACGATTCAAATGAAAAAAATACTGCATAAGTATACATTTTCAACTGGGAACCAAAAACCAAAAGTACCTTCAGAAAAGCAAAACATTTAAATTATTTATTTTTGCCAACAAGTATTTTCAATTTTTTCATAACATAAAATAAATACGTTATTTTTTATTAATGTTTGACATTTGACCAAAACCAACAACATATATGATATACACAAAACCGATATTGTAAAAAAATATTGTATATAAATTCTTAACTAAAAAATAAATAAATAAATAATTATTATTGGTGTTTCAATAAAATAAAATTGGTTTACAAGCGTAATGACATTTTTTGTATTTATTTAAATGAGTGTGTCAGGTTCAATGAGAAAAGTTGCGGATGGTTTTGATTCATTTCCAGGAACAGTTCTTAAACTAAAATAATATGGAAATCTGCCTCCTGCCCAAGTTGAAACCAAATCCAATTCATCATAACTTTTTGATCTTAGTTTGATTTGATTTTTGTCAAGTACAAAATCAAATTCTGTACCCTTTGCTTGAGCGTGTGTTGCATAGGTTGGCTCAAGGAAACCTAATGAATCGACCAAAACAATATCATTACATTTCTTCTTCCATCATTTGACAATAAACAATAATATAAGTTATAAATGCAGAATTGTTACTGTTTTTGTTATGTACCTTCAGAGTTGATGATGAGATAGTCATTAAATAGTAGATTTCGAAGGCGGAAGGATTGACTCGATTCATAATACACTACACGCCACACCGCCGACTTGCTATCGGTGTATCCTGTGTGATAATATTTAGATGAAATCATAATATTTATAATAGAAAATCAAATGCGTGTTTACTGTTTAATATTTATATAAAATATAAAATACATCCATCGGAGATCGGAGTAAAAAATGAGATTTACTTTGACTAGCTCTGACATAAAAACTGTGTCGTTCACGCCTATCTCCATCATCTCTGACATGTAAATAGTATCGTTCTTGTCCTTTTCCCTCAACAAAAACGATATTGACATTTCGCCCGCTGATAGCATATTGAACCAGCTTGGGGATTCTGGAATAGAGAGTTGATCGAACTGATTTGTGTTCCTTGAGATAGTGTGCAATATGGAAGATTTCACTCCCATCAAAATCCTCTCGTTTCATCATTTCTTTGAGGAGGAATTCATAAGATGCAATTTTATCCACATCATCCACCTTTCTCAGGAACCTGAAGACTGGATTTTCATTAGTTTTGTTCCGAATGTAGGCAGACATGACAATCTCATTCAGAATTTTGGATGTCTCATGATCCACTGGGTTTGAAATACTCATCTCCAACTTTTGCCACAGGGAAACTGCATCTCCAAGATCATCCGTAATTATTTTCATTACACATAAATCCATCAACCGCGTCATATTATTGCGGAGATCCATCTCTACCAGCTACACCATGAAATGAAACAAGAAATATAAACATTAAACATAAAACAAAAAGTATTACACTTTTTATTACACACATTATGCGTTGTTTTTGTTTGTAGTTTGTACTACATCACAGATACAATTTGTAGTCCAACAAGGAAAGTCCAAAGCTATTAAATTTACAATTTACCTTGTCAAACACATCTCCAAGTTTGGTGGACATGGAATCCATCATTCCCGTTTTATTTGATGTTATCATGTGGATTTTTAGTTGTTGCTCCAAAACACTGATTTTTTGAGATGTTTGTTTTCGGAATTCTTTGAACTGTTGAAGCAGGTCAAAATAGGCATCCTTAATATTTTGGAAATCTGTCATTGGCCTTGGTCGATCTTCATCATTTTTATTAGTATTAGATCCAGAACCAGAACCAGCAGAGTACTGGACTTCAGACGAACTTGAGCCAGAACCTGAATTTGAATTTGAATTAGAACTTGTCCCTGAGCCTGAGCCGGAAATTAGAGTTGGAACAGGTTTTCCAGTTTTCACCTTGTTTAGGATTTCCTGCTTTTCACTGCTACTACTAGAATGAGACTGTAAAGGGGCTTGAACTATGGGAGCAGGAGGAGACGTTGAAACTTGTCCTAAATTTGGTAGTGGAAGAGGATCATCCTCTTCAAAGGTGTGAGGGACTACACCTCGTTCTCTTTGAAAAATGCAAGAATAAAAATAAGAATAATTATTGCATGCTTAATTAAATAACTGATTCACTTTTAACTGCCTAATATTTGACATTTGACAAGAAATGATTATGGATTTTATATTTTATGGCATACTTTAAATTTCCAATATCTGATTTGAGTTTAGCTGAATTAATCATGAAAGCTGGATTTAGTGTCAACAGCATTTCCAGGTTACTCTTGCGATGCTCTGGATTAGGAATTTTATAAGTGGAAGAAGAATTTCCACTATTTTTAATTGTAAATCCAATAGTGAGACATGTTAAACTAAGGATTAGGATGGAAAACTTGATGAAACTATCCACCACTTTGAATCTCTTCATATTTAAATTGGTCAAGTAATTCCTAATTTGTAAATAAATGGGCTCAACACTCACACAGTTTATTTTTTAGCTTATTTGTGGATTGTGGATTCCGGAAGTGTAAAAAATTTATGTGTATTATTATTTGTTTGTTCATACACGATTTACTATGTATTATTTACTATTTATTATTTACAAAGGCAAAGCAGAGGAACTGATTACTGATTAGTTTTTGCACTCCACAATCAAATCGTTCACTAAGCAGACTTAATAATGAATCCTGTTCCTTTGACTTTCAACGTTGATGAATGGAAAGAAAAATCTCGTGTGAAGAGTAAAGAGCAAAGAGTAAAGAGTGAACAGTAGCACAGTAGTACCTTATGTGGAGTGTACTTATTACTTAAGTATGTATCAGAAATCAGAAAGGAGTATTATGCAAAAAAAAACAGTCTCACATCTCACAAAAGGGATGAGACGAGACGAGTTTACTTTGTTAGCATTAGTAAATTAGTATTACAGTGACCGCATATAAAAACCATGAAAAAGCCAAACCGGTCTCAAGAAAAAGGAGGTAAATAATCAATAAAATAATATGATACATATGTAATAAAATGATATTATAATGTCAGTGTGTTATAAACACAACACACAAACACTCAAGTACTCAAGACTTGATACTTGATAGTGAAACTAATATAACATAATATAATAACTAAGAAAGATATAGATTAAAGATTACAGCGATGAGTATTGCATATTGAGTATCATGCGTCTCCAATCCACATATACATGAGATTACATTGAGAATGATAGCTATACCTATTGAATGAATGAGTTAGTGAGCAGTGAATTCGAGTTTAAATCTCTTTTTATTGCCTTTTATTATTTGTACTACATTACAATATTTTATTAAAAAAAATATAGATATAGATATTACCTCATTTTTATTACCTCTCCTTCCCTACATTTTTAATCTTTACATCATTTATCATTTCACAAGTGATAGACACCGTGTATAACATTGTTTGTACTTTGTACATTGTACAGATTATTGATATTATTGATGATTTTAATCTATCTCTCTATTCATTATATTCGCGAATCTTGATTCTTCATGCATGCGCTTTTGTACATATTCCAAACTACATATCATATCATGTATATATGTATACAACTATAGATCAAATGTCGGTCATTAGTTTCAACTTAACTTGAGACTTGGGAGCTTCTTCAAGTTTTCCTCGTAGTCATTTATATATATATACAATGTAGTATGTAGTGTGATGATACATTACAATAAGGAGATCAACTGCCAGTAGCACCTACTCCTCAGCTCAGCAAAGCAAATAACAAACACAACTTAAGTACATTGACAGGTTCTAACTTCTAACCAAATTACAACCCAAAATAAGAAAATAGAAAATGTATCACAAAACATGCATTTGGCAATCATAGTAAGTATTTCGATGAAATACACAACATCCGAAAGAGCACATCCGAATTGGTTAAAAAACCACAAGTCCGGGCATTGTGCAAGTCATTTACCATGATGTTTTGGTTTATTGTTATTCTTTGTTATAAATGTTGCATAACTTCGACGCCGTTTGAAATTTCTAAAAAATTGAACATCGATTTTGGTTAAAATTCTGAGCAATTCGGACAGAGACTGTCACAAAATTCTTTAATATTCGAATCGTTTTTTTACTAGATTTGTTCACAATCCAGAAAATTGGCAACATTTTTTAATTTTTTTGAATTGGTTCAAAGCTGTGGGTTATCGTTTGTCGTTTGAGCATAAATTTATGATGAGGTTTCTCGAACATTATTAAAAGACATTACCATCCTTGAAAACTATAAAGCAGTTGCCTGAAAATGTAAATTCGCTCAGAGCACTTGTTATCATTATAATATTGAACCTGCATTTGAAAAACTTTGCAAAGTTTCCAAAGGTAAAGGTCAAGGCTTTTTGTAGCAAATGAATGATCAACAAATAATGTTAATGGGCACAATAACTATATCATTGATAAGTGATAAGTAATAGTTAAATTTGATCAAACTTAAGAGTCACACGCAAGGAAGAAAGTGGATTTCGTATTGTTAAGTAACCATGTCTCATCTTTTCAACGTTGCATTTTCGTGTATTTTTACATTGATACACCTATTTAAGTACACAGATCACACATTCGCTTTCCTCTGAACGTTTGACATTAGATGTTTCCATGCTATCAGAAATTATCATAAATAGTTGCATTCCATATTCCATACGTGACTAACGTTTTCTTAGTCAAGACGAACGTCTTGGTTGTCGTGTGATTCATGAATCATCAGGAGGTGCAAATCCAATAGAACGCAATATTTTGTAGATGATACTTATAAATTACAGTATAAGTACGTATTTAAACAAAGTATGGACGATATTAGTATATTTTTATGTAGCGTTCATCACTTCTCACTTATTGTCCGTATCAGAGTACAGTGTGTACATAATATTTAGACAATCTCGTGTCTGGTGTTTTAATTTTATTTACATAACAAATAACAAACATTGTTCGTATCGGAGGCACATTTACTTGTAGTTTGTAGTGTATGTAGATAATATTGGTAAGAATTGAATCGAATGAAGAAAAATAATGATAGTCCAGACGAGATATTTTCCTATTTCATACATGTACGGACATGTTCATTATTAGATTCAAGTACCTTCTCGTTTTCTTGATGCTTCATGTCATGGCCTCAATTCTCAATTCTGAGTCCAAAGATAAGACAAAGAAAGGGAAGGAGTCAACAAAAGAAAATAAAGGGGAAAAAAGAAGCATTACGTTATAATTTATCATGCTTGATGTTGAATGTTGAATAATGAATAATATTTGGCGTGTAATAAATGTAATGAGATTAAAAATAAGAGTGAATAGTAATACATAATACATGGTACACACATCATAATTCATAATAAAAACGATTCGACTCGGATGGCATTAAACTCTCTGAGTAAGTATAAACAATAATAAAACTTATTCTGTCTGTAAGTATATTATGCGCATTCCAATTATTTTGGATGTACAAAAGTCACTAAGTATAGCTGTTAGCTCATCATCATATTATTATGATATAGTAATAATCATCATCATTATTATTATTATTATTTATATAGCCTGGAACTCTAAGCTCAAAATTCTATACTCGGCAGAATTTCAAAGCCTATTTAGTCTCATATCCACTATTCATATGTGCACACCTCTCTCTTTGACTCTCTATTCTTTATACTCTGTCTGTGTACTACACAAAATATAACACATTATATGTATACATAATATTATAAATTATAAACTATCCTCTTCTGGTGTTAGATGTTAAATAATCGTATTATATTTTCTCTTTTTGTTTATAAAACGTTGAACGTTCCGTTCATTTGAGGATACATGTTCGTGTGTAGATAGTAGATATAGTAGGGGTTTGAAACGATTTTAAAAAACGTGTAAAGTGCGTACATCATAAATCATAATATACATTCTACATTCTACATGATGCTCTCATATTATCCACTGGTATATGGAGCACACAGAGCTACTGCAAATTATACATTGATTTTGGACACTGGGGGAGAAGAGTGAAAAAAATAGTCAAAAAGATAACAACATATCACACTTTATACAATCTTCATAACTCATAACTCATAACACATTATAGATATTTTAAGTGTTGAAGAACCAAGTGCTATTATATTTTGAGTTGTACTCACTTGTCAGCGTGTGACATTGGAATCTGAACTTTGAGCACTTGTACATGACGTAATTTTAATTGTATTATTAACTAGTTTATTGTAAATTGAATTGTAAGTGTATTGACTACACAAATTCAATCATCCTCTAGTCCCTAGTCAACAGTCACTAACTACAAATTGAAATCAAATTTACAAATTTACAAGTGGTGTGTTCATCCTTTGTCAACTCTTTCTTCACTTTTATTTGTGTCCATTTAGTAGTACAGTGTTTATCGTGATTGAATAAATGTGAACATTAAAAAAAAAATTGATAATTTTCGTACGCGTACATAATATAGAGGTTTTTCAGTCTTTCAATGTTGAGCAATTAAATACTGAAAACAAAAAATAAAAACACAATGAGGAAGTTACAAGTGTCAGCTTTGGTGTTTTTGTGCTTTTTATTCACACTAAATGTGGAAAGTTCCGTCCATTCACACTCAAATTCACATTCTGGAATGTGGAGATGGAATCCAAGATCTACACATCCGCAACACAGTCTGGTCAAAGTCTACTTGTTTAATGTGACGAATCCAGGGGAAGCTACGAATGGATCCGAACCGCAATTACAGGAACTTGGACCTTATGTTTATCGGTATGAGTTAATGTGAATTATATACGAAAATATTTCATCTTTAATCAAGCTGTGTATTTTTTGTGGATTTTTTATTTTGAACAAAAGTTGTTAATATTTTCCTTGTTGTTTCATTTTAGGGAAACAAGAGTTCGTTTTAATATCTCGGCAACATCAATGATGACTGTCAAATATCAAGAAAATAAGACTTATCAATTTCGTCCAGATCTCTCAAAAGGAGATGAAAATGATATAATGAATTTTGTGAATATTCCTCTTGTCGTAAGTTTTTCACAGCTTCTTTAGTTTATGTGTAATGACTAATGACTATAAAAACTACCTAATAACACTTTCACACACACTTTGTATTGTATTTTATTTCATGTTATTTTACAGTCCGCCCTGTCATCTTTACTCCATGTTCCATTCTTTGGGCCGACGCTAATTGACACTTTAATTAAAAGTGATGAGGAATTTATCCGCGAAGGGTTAAAGGTGGGGGACGTTTTGTACAATGGGATCGATGTTCAACTATATTTAAAAATTTTGGCTACTCTTGGTCAATCTGTACCTCCTCAACTTGCCGGTGGAACTTTCGCCTTATTCAAAGGAGTACGTAAACTAACATAGCATATTAATTTCTTTTATTTTTTAAAAACTAAATAAAATATTGTACAGATTTTATAGACTTTAAAATAAAATGTATTTTTTATGAATAATGAATAATTATTATTGTGATTACACAAAAAGAAAAATGGAACGGATGATGGGCAATTTGAAGTAGAAGAATCTCCAGACTATCTCTACAGAACAGGAGAAATTGTGACATGGAGAAATAAGACAGAGTTGTCATATTATGGAACGAAGGAGTGCAATCGTTTACGCGGGACTGATGGAACCATTTTCGCCGGGAATATTAAAAAGGAGAGCATTTTGTACTTTTTTAATCCAGAAGCATGTAGACCACTCCCCTTAGTTTATCAAAGAGATGAAGAATTCAAAGGAATTCCTGGATATCGATTCGTCTTCTCTCCTTCCATGTTGGAGTATGCTGAAATAAATGAGGATAATACTTGTTACTGCAGAGGTTTTGATCACGATGATGTTTTTGACAAGGACTTCTCATCTTGTCTCAAAAAGGGAGTTATAGATCTGACCAAGTGTAGAGCAGGTAACTATAGATAAAAGATTTTAGTTTTTGTTTCCTTAAATATGAATTATTAATTATTACCAATCTTTTCAATGTTGAGTGTTAAGAAATTCAAAGGAGACTTGACATTAGAAACTGTACATTTTTATATGTGTCATTGTTTCTTTTCAGCACCTTTGGCTTCATCATTTCCACACTTTTTAGATGCAGATAGCTTTTATCTGGACAAAGTTCAAGGTCTGAAACCAGAGCGGGAGCTTCATGAAAGTTTTATTGTAGTTGAACCGGTAAATGATCCATTTTTCCTAAATCCTAAATAATGATGAACAACTTTTCCTACTTTCTAGGAATTTTGAAATTTGAATTTTTATGGTGAAACTCTTAATTTATGTTTTTTTTTTAATAGATTACAGGAACAGTGTTAAACTCCAGTATAAAATTTCAGTTAAATGTCCAGACCTCTGCTTTATCTCGCATCAGTACACTAAAAAGAATTCCAGACTATTTGTTCCCAATCATGTGGATTGACAAGGTATATTTTATTTTCATTTTTGAATTGACAATTTCAGTAATATTTATCCGTAATAAAAATAAAATAATTTTCAGTTCTTTGCATAAAACCACATGTCAAATGTCAACTGATTGTGATATGATTCTTATTTTTCTTCAGACTTTTACTCTGGGAGATGAAGCAGCAAGTGTACTCTTGTCCGAAAAGGATCAGAAAGAAATTCTATCACAGCCGATACCAGCGGATGAAAATGGCGCTGGTATTGATGATGATGAATCAAATGCAAAAGGTAGTGCTAGTCCGCAGTTCTCCTTGCGATCTCTCCAACTGCTCTTCAGCTTCTCCACAGTTTTTCTTTTGATGTCTTCCTACTTATGAATAGGACTGAAGACTGAATTTTGTAGTTTTGTAGATGTACACACTTAATACTAGAAAATATATTATTACATTTATATAAAAAAAAACAATCCGCATTTCACAATTGACATCACACAAATCCTTTGACCTTTGACATTTGACATATCACAAAATACTGAAAGGGGTCAAAAGTCAAACGTCAACTTGTTTTCTGTCGTCAGTCGTCAGTATTATAGAATACGAAATACGAACTAGATATTTTTAAACTCGGTGTGCTGCTATAATACATTATGATAAATGATTAATGATGGTGTTTTTTGTTGTCAGTTGTCATTCCTTTACATTTATTTATGTGCGTTTTATCTTTTATCCTCATACTTTAACTTGTTACTTTTACATTTATTTAATTAGCTGTCGTTGTGTCTGTATTGTGTATGTGTGAGTAAAACTATTAAACGTGGTCTTCAAGTTTGTGAGTAACAGTTTTGTGAATAATGAATAATTATTATGAATGATTATAAATAATATTATTTAATATTTAATGTTAAATAACCACTACGGACTACGGATTGTGGATAATGGATATTATGGGCATTATTATGCAGCGTTAAATATTAAGCATGTATATAGAATATAGAATACGAATACACATGTACGTTGTGAGTTGTCTTCTCTCATTAGATGTATAATATATTTAAAATGACTGTATACTGTATAATGTACAATACATATTTATGTTGATGTTGATGACACAATTACAAAGTAATAAACTGTCCATCTAATTAGCAATTTTATTGCTGTATCACAGACGGACGTCAAAAAGAAAAAGTGGAACTGAAGATGCTACTTAATGAATAAACATAACCATATTGTTGATATTATAAAATGGAAAAAATAGAGATGTTTCTGCTTTGTGCGTGTGTGGTTTTTAATTTGGAGAGCGTACTCATTTTGTATTTTGTACAGTGGACGGTGTGGGTACTTTTTTGTGATGAAGGATGAAGGACGCCCAGATGAACGAACATAACAGAAAACAATCGTCATTACTTTTATTTACATGAATTTGCATTTATCTTTGTTTTTTGGCTATTATTAATGCTGACTGCTGGTGTTGATAGTTGGTATTTTGTGATGTGAGGGCATCTTCTTTATTCTTCATATAAGTGAATTTACAAAAGGTTTCAGTCTTCAAAACCATTTATACTGTACAGGTAGTGTTTCCATTAACATCTTCTCAGAACATTAATCAGTAATCAGTTATCCTTCAATTCAAATTTTGATTTCATTCTACTTTCGCTCTCGCTCTATCTTCATAGTTTCTATTACTTTTGGACTCTTGACTATTGAGCAAACAGAGAATAGTAAATATCTAACTGATCTATAATTCAAAAATTCAAAATGAAACGTAGTACACTGTTCCTTTGTGTGTGTTTCTGTTTTGCGGGTGACTTGGTTTTATCTGCAAGACTTCAGACAACTCCGATTGTGGACAAGGGCACATATCGTCTGGAAAATCAGCAGGATGGTTCCTTTCTTTCTGCCTCTGATCCGAATCCGAATGGAAAGGTAACTTCAGGAGAATACAGTGGTGCTCCAGGACAGAAGTGGATATTTACTGCTGATACTGCAGAAAAAGGTTTGTAATGTGTAAATATAAAAAATATAAACGACTAAAAACAACAGAAAGTATCATCTACCGTGTATACAAGTAAAAAGTAAAATAGGCACAAAACATAAGCTGAAAGAATATATTATTATGCATTTGTTTGATTTTATACTGATCAATTGAATAATTGAATTGAATTGAATTGAATTGAATTGAAGGAAAGGACGTTTACACCATCACACCCCTAGCAAATGAAAATAACTCTTTGAGTGGCGTTCGATATTTGCTCATTAAAGTCGGCCATGGAAAAAGACTTCTTCAAAATACACAAACTAAACTTTGTGTTACGGGACTCGGTAGAGGACGAACAATCCAAGAAGGAGAGTGTGGCAGAGACAACCCGTCACAAAGATGGAACGCTCAACCTGTAGCATAAATATGAAGAATACAAGTTCAAGTGCACTTTTATATTTTACAGTTCTTTCTTTTTTACTCCTACCTGAATCATGAGTCATAAATTGCATAGCTATACAATAATTATTATTGATAATGTGCTAAAATTCTTTGTTATTTTTGTAAATAAAGGCAAAAACATATAATATGTACAAAACATACACCATACTACCCAAAATTTTTACATTTTATTTTTATACACATCACAGTCCAGTCAATACTTGAGCCCAAACCAAACTGTATACAGTATACAGAGTACAGAGTACAGAGACATCGTAAATGGTATGGTATGGAAACTACAAAGTTTTCCCATTTCACATAGACTTTTTATTTGTAATTACACATCATTGAATTTTGACCTCAACATTTTTGAGTCCAATTAGTTTGCAAACTTTTTACAAACGTTTGTCTCAAAATTCAAAACTCTTCAAACTTTTCGAATGTCGAATTCTGAAAAAGTTCTTTGAAAATCTGTTTATCTTCAGAAATTTTAAGTTTTTGAACTTTCGATTTTCGATCTTCGATAATTTATAATGAATAAAATGTATTTTAGTCCACGTACCTTGAAAATGTATATTGTATAAAATGTTCCGGAATCCTCTCGCAAAGCTCTTTCCAAATTTACAATGTGCATCAACATCAAGGAGTTGTATATAGGATGTAGGGAAAAGGAGATCAGTTGAAAATTGAACAAAAAGCTCTTCAACAACAACCAGCTGCTGCATATTAGATCGGATTCAAAATCTGTAGAATACAGGTTTGCTCTTTTCGTTTGCTTTCTCGTGATTTTACTCTTTCACCCTGAGTTTTGTATACAATTAGCCTAGAAATGAGAATGGATTGTACTAAATTTGTCCATTTTTCTTATCCCTCAAGAGATGAAGAAAATTCGGAATCCAGGTCAAGTCTTGGAATTTAACCGGGAAAAGATGGAACAATACAAACCACATTATTTATTATTTACATGCCTTTGCCATTCATCAACAGAACGGAATAAAAACCACAGCTTTGAACTGTGAAGTCAAAATGCTGGATTCATGGCTATAAATACGAATGAAAAGGATGAGCAAGATGATGTTATCGTAGTAGAAGAAGAAGAAACTAGAGTAATTTCAAAAAGCACAGCATATTCTCCAGCTTATCCACCTCAATATCAATTTGTATCAATACAAGCTAATTCAAATCCGGGTGTTGTATATCCAGCTGATTTTGAAAACTACAATCCTTATGGCTTCCACAATGGATCTCGTGACAACCGAAGTCGCTATACTAGAAATTGTATGATTGTAACTTTTGTAGCACTTTGCTTGCTCGCTATTGTTATGCCTGTAGTTGTTGTGGCTGGGGTATACAATAGCGGATACGGGACTAATAGACATATTAAGTATACTCATGAAGTTCATTATTACACGAAACCAAAAGGGAATGGGAGTCGGACATGGTCATAACTTCAAACTATTCACCCGTAGCTCCAAACCTATAAAGCCAAAAGTCAAATCTTCATGTCTAATAAAAGTTTCGCTTTGACCTTTGACCCTTACCAAATTCACGTGTTTCAAATAAAATGACATTTAAAACGTCTCCATCACACGTGAATCGTGAATCATACTCCACATATTTATGTTCAAAACTCTTCAACAGCATCTCTGTCAGCATACTTCACTTTTCACTTGAAAATTTGTCACCGCATGAAAATCGTTACCATAGCAACTGTTCTTAGGTCATTATATTGTCAATTGCCAATCGCCAGTGCCCAGTCACCAGCATTTTTTCATTTTGTGGCAAAATATGTGCATGTGAGGCTGCTGGAATCCATGTGTGCTGGAGGCTGGATTCCGCTGGATTATAAACTACAAGAAACAAGGAGAGAGGGAAAATAGAAAATCCTGGAGTTGACGTGAAACGGGTGAAAGGTAAAAGCGTACAATCACAACTCCTTTCATGTGTATGTTTGATTTGAAATTTAAAGTAAAGTAAATAATTTTTCTGGTTCAGGTTCAAGTAAAATGAAAATGACAAGCTTGCCGTAGGCATGGAAGATTCTGCAACAGCAGCAGAAGCACAGTCATCAGAACCACAACTGAATACGAAAAACACCCACTACCCGAAGAATCCCATTGTTACTCATTCTGTCTCAGTATTCCTCAAGAGAGAATATTACGAAAAATTACAAACCCCACATTTTGAGAATGAAAAGTCATTTTGTGATTCCTGGCTCGTCCTTGTAATTGTCGGAGGGATCATTATCTTTTTAGTGCTTCCTATAATTCTCATCTTCCTTGTTATCATTGCCTCTGTCTCTACCTCTACTTCTGATCAGGACGATGTATATCACACTTCTAATAATCATAGGAAAATAGTTTGGTCCTAGTCCAAAATACAAAATCCAAACTAATGGACTAGAAACCTCAATTTTCAAATTGCCAGCGATTGTTGAACAATGACAATGCTCATGAAATACTTTTATCTTTTACTACAGTATGAATAATAAAGTATCAAGAACGAAACGAGGAAGGAAGAGTGAATGAGAAATAAGAAATAATAATAATTAGCATGAAATGGAAAAGTCTGGTATTGACTCTGATCCCCAATCCGAATCCGAATCCAAAGCCAATCCCAAACCGAAACTCATCTCTGACTCTGATCCTTCAAATATCACGGAAGTTTCAGTGGAGAACAGAGACATTAAATTGAAAAAAGTTACATTTTCTTCAAGTGATCAAAGTGTATCAGACGAAGACGACGACGACGAGGAAGTCCAAGAAGTAGACGATGATAGCGTGGAGGAAAATGAATTTAAAGCTGGAGACGGTGAAGGTGATGGTTCTGTAGATATTTTAGAAGAAAAGCAAAAGAGTCAAAAGCCTAAAAGAAGAAATTTTTATAAACGGAGAAGAAAAAAATATGCTATAATTGTTGGAGTTGTCTTTCTGGCTGGTGTTGTCATGATCCTTTCTGTCTTAGCTATGTATTTATGACTGGACACGTCCTCTCATATATTTATCATTTATTGTCAGCTTAATAAAAAATTCTTTATTATACTTTCTCTTTTCTCTATAATCTAGAATAGTTTTTTTACATTCCTTTCAATTTTCAATGTTGACTAAAAAAACTAAATGTAAGATGAAAAATAAAAGTAGGCTTTTCATTTTTTGTGACACTTATTTGTAATTTGCTCCAAGTTCCAACTCGAAGGTTCCGTTCTTCGGCTTGTTTATGTGAACTTGAACAAGTTCACGTAAACATGGATCGTTCGTCATTCATCATTACAACCATCACTACACTATTATAATACGTAACAATTTTTCGACCAAACAAATTGCACAATTCGACGCCGCTTGAAATTTCTACAAAATTGGACTTCGATTTTCATAAATTTCTGCTTGACTTCGACACCGCACCGTTTGAAATATATTACGTGATACGTGTGACGTGTGATACAGGAATTGTTGTACGTTGTATACAGTATACAGTATACAGCACCGAAAAAAATAAAATTAGCATTCAGTTACCACGTATACTACGAGTTAAGGTGAATATAGAGTTCACTTCACGTAACGTAACGTAAGCACTCTGTAATGTTATGTTTCCATGGAAATTACGTTACGTTACGTGAATGGCCCATATCTTGATGTACAGAGAACGTTACGTGAAGCGAACTCTATATTCACCTTTACCTGTTTGATACACATTATTTTGACTTTTGATGAATAGAATACAAAGTTCAAATTATATTATACAAAACACAAAGTGTACCTTGAAAAAGGCGAAAATATTAATAGCACATAGCACATCCACACTTTTCTCGCCAATTTACTCGGGATCCTGAGGAAATAGGAAATTGTGGATGTCACAGGTCAGGTCACAGAAGTCCTGCAGGAGTCAAACATTCTAATAAGGATCTGGTATCTGTGGCTCAAGATTCAAGATGAATGGGGGTGTAAAAATCTGTTAGAAATTTAATTTTTATTGAAAAATTTAAAGTCTCTATCAAAGTGCTGCAGATTCTAAGAATGGAATGTAGATGAAAGTGAAACAATGCACACACAAGTATTGTATTGGTCGAAAATATAACAAATGACAAATAACTGAAGACTGAATAAATAGGCGTAGGAAAAGCTCGTTTGAATTTTAAACAATGTACATTTTAATGTGGTTCCCCTTATCGTTGACTTCCCCTGACTCGCTCAGAAGAAGAGGGGGACGGAAGAAGAAATCGAAATCGATGACAACCTGTAGGTAATATGTTCAGAAATTGGACGATATGAGTGCAGAACCACAGGCGTCGACATCAAGACTCAAGAAAAGTGCAAATACAACCACAAATACTACTAAAAGTCAACCGACTTCCATCACGATTAATGAAGATGCAGTGCGAAAAAAAACTCACAAGAGAACAACTCCGGATGAAAGTCGTTCACAAGAAAGTAGATCGAGTAAAAGCAGTAAAAGTAGTAAAAATAGTAAAAATAGTGGAGAAAGGTCCAGTAAAAATGGGAAGACGAGAAAGCCTAAAACCCCAGCAAAGAAAGAAAGAAAACCTTCAGCTCATGGATTTTCATCTGAAGGCGTGTATTCAAATTCAGCTGTCGAACCGGATCATCATCATGCACGTGCACATCCAAATGCAAATTTACATCCTCATACACATACACATACTCAACCTCTTAGTTCTAATAATCACAACAAAAATAGTTTTGATGAGGCACATGTACACCATGAATTTTCCGGACATGATGTACACCCTGGACATGTTGACCATGGTCATTTTGTTGACGAGGAGGATGGTGAAGAGAGAAGACATAGGTTTATTTTCTTTGTCTGGAAGCCAGGCAGTCTTGTGTTGTAAAAAAAGAAATAATCAGAGGCGAAATCAGGCCTGGAAATTTGCCATATTTTACAGTTGTTGTTTCAAACTTCAAACTGAAAAAAATTTCCACGTTTGACCAGGATTGGATTTTTCATTTTTCAAACAATTATTGCTCTCTTATAAAGTTAGACTCCTGGCTTCCAGCTTTGAAAATATCATAAATAACTCAACAACAAAATCCATTCATAGGCATGATCGTCTCATTCGCAACCTCCTTGTGGCTGGCATTCTTTCAATATTCATAATCGGTAAGTTTTATAGAAACACTTTTAGGGTAAATAATAAATAATAAATAATAATGAAAAATAACAATTTAATTTTTAATTTCTAATCCAATATTATATTTCGTTTCGTTTCTGTTTTTCAGCTTTAGGCGTTTCCATTTGGTTAATGAGATCCAAATTCAACTATTAATTATTATAATTTATAAGAGCGCAGGACCTTCCTCCTTGAAAGTTTTGATCATTATTAATTATTATGTGGTTAGTTTTACCGTTTTGCGGATAGTTTTTTGTTTTTTAAAGTATTTTTAAGTATAACAATTATATGTTATCATTGTTGGAGAATTTCGAACGGTTTATATCGAATAATGACCATGTACGCATTTTTGAATAGTTTTGTCTACTTTATTTATGTATTATTGTCAGCTTTGAGAATTTTAAATTTCGACTTTTCATCAGCAGTATGTTAATTTTCAATAAAGAAGATGGACAAAATAGGAAAAAATAATCATAAAAGATGATAATTGTATAGTATCATCATTCTTTTTCTATATAATATTATTACCGTAAAAGACCAATTACTACGCCAGCTTCAAGTACTGAGCCAGCTTCAAATAGTAAGCCAGTACCAACGAGA
>JAQGBH010001966.1:0-27647 GCA_034698265.1 Sminthurinus aureus
GTTGAATTGAATTAAAATTTCAACTCAAAAAATTGAGTTGAGTTGAGTTGAGTTGAGACCCAAAGTTGCAAGCTTGCAGCAAGGACCCTATCTTTACAATAGAGAAAAAGAAATAAAACAGAGTACACACACGAGGGAAGCGAGTCATCGTCATCGTCATCACCATCCAAAATCCAAACTAGGGGAAACTGAGAGAGAAATCTTTGGATTGGAAGAATTGAGTATCTATCTACATCATGGGAGAGAACTGCAGGGACTACCAACTAGAGGATAGAGGAATGAAGAGAAAGTATAAAGTATGTATATTATGGTAAAACCAAACCATTTTTTTTCTTAGCGGTTTATATATCCAGTCTCCAGCCATACCAACAAGCAGCAACCAACAACCAAGCGAGAGTGGCAAGAGGCAGAGGGAGCACAGAAATGTAGAATGTAGGATTGAGTACACAGGTCGCTAGCACCAAACTCTCTCGCTCTCTTCCTCTTTCTCTGTCTGTCTATGTCTCCCTTCCACTTTCTCCTCGACTTTCTCCTTTCCCTGTTGAAACGTTCTCATTCTCTATCAAATTTTGCCTTTGCCCTTCCCTATTTCCCTGTTCCTTTTACCAACTCACTCGTTCACTCTCTCTGTCTCTCTCTCTCTCTAGTCGCTCTCGATGCTTCTAGCCGTGTTTCCCTTTTGCTATTTTGTTTCTCTATCACAGCTTTCCCGAGTTTAGTTCAGTTGCCAATCTCTTCTTCGCACTCTATTTCTATCTTTCTCCTAGTCTCTAGTTGCTAGTTCTGCATCCTACATTGCAATACTGCTGAATACCAGTACCAGGGAGAGAGTTTTACTAACGTTTTTCCTTTCCCTCTTCTCTCATCCTCCTTACTTCCTCACCCAGCAAACCACTTTAGTCTCCTTCGTTCTCCCACCCTCTCTTTCTACTTCTCTGTCTCACACACACACTCTCTCTCTCGCTAGCTTGCTATATTTTCACTCACTTACGTACTCCATTCCAGTAGTTGATTCCGTGTGAACTTTATTTTCATCTCCCTGTGTACTGTATACACATCCAAGAACCACAGAGTCCTTTAGTTTCTTACTAAAGAAACGTCTCTTTCTCTCCCTCCCCATTCACAATACATGTATCTGTATTTCGACATTCGACAATAACCGCATTTTCCTAATAGAAGGAGATTGAATTTCTTGTTTTTCGTCCTCCCTGTGACCATCACCTAACCATCATCATATTGTATAAACTGAAAACTGAACGTAAAGAGACTTTCATTTCCACAACTACATTTAAGTTGCAAGTTTCCATTGTTTTTATTTATATCCGCATCCACAAAACACCTACAACCTACAATCTACAATAAAGAAAGGGGAAGGCTAAAACCAAAAGCCAACTGTGTGAAAACTGAAAAAGGGTACATTCATTGTACACTTGAGATTTGAGATTAACTAACCAATTACTGTATGTTATAGGCTTTAAATATTAGTTACTAATTATTACATTACAAAGTTCGTCTCTCTCTACCTGTAAACTCGGAAATCTAAAGTATACTAAAAACTCTCATCTTCATCTGACAATAATTCAGCAGACTTCTACCATCTACTTTTAACTTTTAGTATGATATTCTTCCACGGGACGATAATATACTGTAATGTAATATGAAACAATACGACAATAAAACATAAAACTAATTAAATACTTGTACACCAACTTCTACTCTACTTCTTCGCCAGTGTACCTTCTATCTTCCATCAAAATCCAAAAATTGGGACAATAATCACCTTGGACTCTTGACAATAAAATTAAAAAAACTTCTGATAATAAAATTTAATTAAAAACCTGCAGACTCTGTTAAGGGGCACAAACAAACAACCTTCGCTTGTATATATACCTGTTTGATGAATGTGCTGTAAATTTAGCATTTTGGACCACCTGCCTACTTCTAGTTTCTGCTGTGGAGAGAAAGAGACGTTTGGGGCTACTATCTACTATTTACTCCGTATATAATTAGACAATAATAACTGTACTACATGGTACATGATAATAAAACACAATAGATAATAAACAATATTATTATACAAAAACTAAAAGTATATATACATATTTTAAAATTTTGATTGATTATTGACGAATTGTAAGTTTCCACTCAATTTTTTTTTCAAAACCCAACAATCAACAATGTGCTACTGCTGGTGTCAGCTTAAATAAAAAATAAAAATAAATAGAATGGTCAGGGAGTGACGAACTCTACGTTGAACAAGTAACAAAATTTATTGTCAATCATTTAAAATTTATATAAAATCATGGATATTATTTATGCTGTAAAATAATGGGAATGGAATACTGGAACACTTTCAACCTTCAAAATTTCATTCAACGTTGATACTTGATACGACCGACAACCCAAAATTGTAAGGAATACATCAGACAAGGTAAACAATTCTATGATATTACATGATATTACTTATATATTATAGGTTTTTGGTGAGAAACATGAAAACATCGAAACTGAGTGGAAAAGGAATGACTTGTTAACAACAAAAAGCACAAAACCAACATCAACACCAACGTAATAATAATAAAGGCATATCTTTATATATATGCATTGAGTATGGAGTATGGAGTATATCTATATTCTATACATATCGATTGACTTGGAGTTTGGACGTGGTCCAGACTTGAAGACAATCTTGAATCTTGATCTTCATTCTCATTTTCTATACATCTATATGTCTTTCCTTTATTTCTCCCTTGTATCTTGTATTCTTCCTCCCCTTTTGTCAAACTTCCAATAGTTCCATCTCTATTATTCCTCTTTCCTCTTCTCTAGAATCTGGAATCTTCGGGGCTTGCTCTTTCTCCAGTACATTTTTTATTCCATCCGCTAGCTGAATAGGTTAGCTCTTTTTCATTCTTCATTCTCGCAACTTTTGTCATTGATTATTTCTACATTTTTTTCTATTTTTATGTAAGTTGCTGTAAAACACTGAAAGATATCAAAAACACATTACAAGAACTCTCTTTCCTTTTTAACCACAGAATTTCTGTGATTACAGATGAATTCAAATTTGATTACTGAACTTGTTTTAGGGTGAATAATAAGAATTGTAAATCATGTTTACAAATATATGATAGGTACTCGATACTGAATACTTACTCAGATTCATAAGTATTTTTGAAAACAAGGCAAAGTTTCATAAGTCTCAATTGTAATGGAAGGATAAAGAGAGGGAAAACGATGCTTTTACCATTCAAAATAATGTGAGGAGAATAGCCATTATGTGTGTGTTGATCGTCGATTCCTGGGAAAGAAACTGGATTTTGAATCGCAGTTCATAGGATTAAATTGATCAAGGATCAGGGGTGAAGGCCAAAGCACATGGAAAGAGAAAATCCAAATCCAAAATGGAATGAAACTGAGCCATCGGAATAAACTATAAACTTGTTGAAAGTATAACATTTTTTGCCAATAGAAAAGAAGATTCAATTAAGATAAAAACCAAACCGTCGAGATTTTTAGACGATGGCAGTCGTGCTTGATCCTGATCGTTATTGAACATTTTGTATATTTACGGAAAAGGCCCAATTTTTTTATGTTGCATGGTTTTTGGTATTCTTTCTATTTTCTCTTCTTTTCAAAGAAAGTAGAGAAATATTTAGTACGGAAATAATGCTTAGGTTGACAGTGACAAAGGGATGGGATTTTTGGTTCGTAATAATGTTGCTTATTATTTATTCAGTTTATGTTTACCTAGCATACTTATTTTTGTGTACATTTGTAAATTACTGTTGATTTTTAACGGACGCACAAGGAATTAAATTGCTCTCAATAAGATAATGGATAATGTAGCAGATATTTATCAAAATAGAACTGGATGAGATTCTTAATGTTTACCACGATCCGTGATTAAGTTGCCACCAGATTGTGCATCTTTAACAAGACTTTGGTTTTTGGTGTAAAGTTTAAAATGTAAAACTATCAACACTTTGGGATTTGGGAGGAACTTGGTTTGTATATTGTACATATGCATAATATGTTGCGTGTGGAATGTGGATGGAATAGGAAGTAGAAAATAGAACAGGATAAAAGGAAGGTGGAGAGTGTAGACAATTTGATGAATAATTTAAGATAAGCAGCCTCTATGAGATGGGGAAGATGCTGTCTACATTTTTGATGGGGAATTACAGACTACGCACTACGCATTGAAAAATCGCGTTCAATGTTCAATGAAACATTCAAACTTCTATATTATCCATTTTGTTCTCGGTAACGGGACATTCAAACTTCTAACTTTCCGTTCTTCTCAATTCTGAAGGAGTAAAACAGAGATCAAAACATGTAATACGAGCAGCTTTAATAGTTAATATTTAAAGGGGATTATCAGAATTTATTTGATACTTGACTGGTGTTGAAAAGATTCTAAATTGTAATGCACAGAAACGGGATCCTGTTCATAAATTGCTCTGGAATTTATTTTCATTTGAGGAGAAGTGGTTCAGTTTAGTTTATACTTTGTACCAAGTTTGCACGTAATGCTACGCGTGTATTTTATTTGTTTTGGAAGGTATACACATCAAAAACAGATCCATAAATAATTCATAGGTCAGTACCCTGTTGAATACTAAATTGACCAGGCCCATATTTTCATTAACACTTTGAGAAACAAGTATTATTGTTGTTATTACTGCTGTCATGTTTTTCTCCGGGTGGCTTTCACACTATGATTTATTACACAACATTTACACAGAATTTACGCAGACCTACAGTTCAAAGCGTCTACAGTCGAAAGCAATCTTGTTAAAGAACATATCATCGTCAATCATGCTTATAAAAATCTCAGTCATTTGTTTTGTTTCCACTTTCAACGTTTCTGTTTATTTTATATTGTACAATGTACAATGTACACACACTCCATACCTTTTAGCATGTGTAAAAAATTCTTGTTCTTGATTCTTGATTCGTAAGATTACTTCTTTTGACCCTAAATTACGCTTACTTAAAACTCAAAACAAGTAATTGTCAAAATATGCAAATCCACCGTGTACTGTAAACCTGGATTCTAAAAGTTATGCGGAAGTGTTATAATTTGTAATGAAATTATACCCTCAAAATTTAACCTTATTCAGTTTCTATGTAACTGGATGAGAGGGGTGAATGTGATATATTCAAGAGGATGCATTCAAGAAAACTCGTAACTCTTTAATTCAATTTTCTTAGCCCCTGGCAGTCTAGAGTTGAGAGACTGGAGATTTTATGGTGTTTAAAATTCCAACAGCTTTCTTCTTCCATCTTTATGGAGGATGTAGGAATCTGCGTTAGCAACAGTTTGATTTAATCTTTCTTGACGTTTGTTCACAATGGTGAGCTAATTTTATCCACTAAACATGAAAATGCACAGAAATAAAATTTCTCTATAGATCAGTTTTCACGGCAATTTTACCACAAAACAGTTCCAAAAAAAACACTACTCAAAGGAAATAGTTCAGACTAGAAATTGGAAGTTGATGGAAATTGGAAATTTTCTTTCCTATTTTTTCAGTTTAAAGTTTAAACCGTATACATAGGACCGTCACAGCTTTTGAGGGTTGTCTCTTTTCAGAGTTGTTGTTTGTGTTACATGTCGGAGCACAAAGTACCTACAACCTACAATCTACAAACTTCAAGACCCGGATATTATGTAAAAAGTAAAAGTACTACTCGAATTGAACCTTTTTGTAATTTTCAGCCACTTGAATTTGAATAGAAAACACAAACAGACTATAGAGAACATCGGTTTGATAGAAATGTTTGACCCTATTCGAAAGAAAAAGAAAAAGTAGCTCGTTTATTTTATTTTATCCCTTCCAAAATTTCTGTATGTGTAATGTGTATATGTATTTTGTATTTATTCAAGATTCAAAATTCAAGTTAATGCAACATAAACAGGAAAAAGGTGGACTGATTTTATCACCTATCATGTTTTGACTAAACGTCATTGCTAATGCTGATGAATGTGCGGTGTGTAAAGTGTTAGAACTGTACTTTTAAATTGAAGGAAAAAAGGAAAATAAACAGAAAGTGGTAGATAAAAATCAAACTAAATGTAAATGGGAATTGGGAGTACATTTGTAAAATGTGGAGCTCTAGCCTCTAGTCTCTAATTCCGAGTTTAATTTCAAAAAGTGAGAAATGAACAACTATATATATTCTATAATATAGTGACTGGCTTTGTGAGACGACCACTTGAAAGTTAAAACTGAAAAGTTTCATAGATACCTTTCACTCCAACTCCCAACTCCCTACTCACTTCAATACTCTTAAATTAATTTTCCTACTTTTCACTTTTCCCTCTCACTTTCACAACTTTGAAGCACACTTTCTCCAGCTGAAGAGATGAACTGGAGAGGACAAGGAGAATACAGGTGTATAATGTATAATTAAATTAGCATGTATGTGTGTGTGTATCATGCCCTATTAAAAACAAATTAGGCTCAACTTCAAGGAAAGTTTAATTTGGAACGTATAAAGTCTATCACAAATTCTTTATTAAGGATTCTGGAACTGCTTGTTCATTGTTAATATTTGATATTTGATATTGGATATTACACATTTGCAATACAGATTCTTGTTATTATTTTTTATTTTTCATCGCTACTGCTAGATAATATTATGCTGATGCATGTTATAGCTAAAGCATATTTTAATTAAAATCAAGACGGAGCTCTTCATCATCATCATTACACTTGACGGGGTTTCGTGCGATATGTAATGATACTAAAATTTACCAATAACAACAGGATGTTAAGGTAGAAGTAAAAGTAAACGCGTTCTGAATTATTGTTCACGGCTACATCAAATATCAAATATCAAATACCAAGTAAGACGAAAAGTTTCAAGTTTCGAATTTCAAGAGTCTTAGAATACTTACTGGATATTATTTATTGATACTTGACCTCCGATTAATCCTGAAATAATTAACTATAAGTCTTAGGCGGGCTACAGAATACAGACTACAGAATGCGTCATCATTCATCATAAAAACAGAAAATGTAAAAAGTTTTGTGATCTCTAATGCTTCCTCTTGATTCTTGATTCTTGGTAATACTAATAATGAATAATGTATCAGGAGTCAGGAGTCATGAATAGGTTTTAAGAATACATGGTTGATTGTATGTAAAAAAGTTTCCTTACATATCAAATTATCATCATACATGATACATAGCAAATTTCCTCTTTTTTAATTTCAAGTGATGAATACTGGCTGATGAAACATCTTACTCTGACACATGTAACTTTGGACTTGTAAAACTTTGATTTATTACAATTATTATTTACCATATTATTGTGTGTACATTTAAAATTTAAACTAAAACGAAAGGCAAAAAGGCTTCACGCTTCAATGTCAAAACTCAAAAGTCAGCTTTTTTGTAAACAGAGTGAGAAGTAGAAAAAACAAGTGAATTTTTGAGGAAGCGGTATAAAAATCCCATAAATAACATGCATGCAGCATACAGCATACAGTGCATGAAAAAGAATTTTGAACAAGAGAAAAGTTGGCAATGGAGACTGAAGGTATTGAAATTTGACAGAGAAAATGCATGGGAATGCAGAGAATGGAAAGTCAAGGGGAAAATGTCAACTGTGTGTATGTGAATGTGTTTGTATGTGTGTATTGATGTGAAAAAGATGCAAGTAAGTTTACTTGAGTTCATGCATCAATGTAGAATGTAGAATAGAAAAATCAGACAGAGTGGAGATGGGGGGAATAATATTCCCGGAATATAGAATCACAGACAGAGAAAGTGATATTTTGTCTGTCTGTAGTCTGCATTCTCCAGATTGTAGATTGTAGATGGAAAAGGAAGGAATGAATGGAGGAGAAAAATAAAAGAAGGAAATGAATAAGAAAACAACTTTTCCCCAAACCATGTACAATGTACAATGTATATATAATATACAAAACTTGTAAGTTATGTTTTTTTCCTATTTGTTATTTGAACTCCTCTCGTCTTCATCCGTTTTACTAAATACTAAATACTGAACTGGGATAGGAAAAAACTATCTATCTCTGAGAAATAGAAACATGAATCTTGTGGATTGCAAAAGGAGGAGGAGGAAAAACTGTACGTATGATAATGTAAATTGCATCCAGTATCTACAATCTAGAATCTATCAAGAATTATGTACGTTGTACATACTACATACTATACATATTAAAGAGACAAAGCAGAATATGGATTAAAGTAATGTGTATCTGTTATAGAAAAAAAGAAAACGGAGACAGAAAAGGATGGGAGGCTCAAAACTCAAATCTGCCGAACCAAAAAGGCGACGAAATGCTGCTGTTGTGTGTATATCGTGCATAAAATAAGAACCGTATATAAGAACCGTGTACAGTGTACAGTGTACAATGTATAAAGTACAAAGTCACTCTGTCACAGTGTGGAGTGTGCAGTGTTGAGGATAATAGAGTGCTTACTTCCTTGACAACTTTTCGTCGTGGTTGTCGTTGTAGTTGTCGTTGTCGTCGTTCTTCTAGCTTCATTTTCATCCTCAACTCACGGCTGGAGAAGGACAGAGACGATGATAGGTAAAAGTTATAAAGTCAATGGAAGAACATAAAGAGCTTACAGGAATTCTAAAGAGATGTTCTCAAGTCTCAACTGACTTGACTTGACTTGACTCGACTCGAAGCTCGAAACTCGAGACTCAAGACTTGATGCTACAGGAAAAGTGTACAGTACACTTTTGACTTCAACTTTACTCCCTGTTCACTGTTCAGTTTTCCACTGTCATCCTCTCCTTCCTCGCCCACCATTGCTAAATGTTTCTCTCTCTCTCTCAGGGTTTGAAATTTCCAAAGCTTCTGTCATCACCACCATCATCAGGTATTACAACCGTGTGCTCATGGAGATTCCTACATTTCCTTCTACTTTTTCTCCCATCTCTCAGCCTCAGCTCCCAGCTCTCAGAATTCATGCTGACACACACTAGAGAACTGTTTTGTCCTTGATTTAAGTTACTTTCTCCTCGAGTTGATTTTAGGAAAACGAAAGTACACAGTGTATCAGAAATCATGCATTCACCTTGTAGTACAAGGCACTGTACACTGTACACTGTACCCTGCAAACTGTATATTGTGTATTGTACATTGTACATTCTACGTTCTACACCATCTCTCGTAATTTTCTCCTTAATCGGAGGTTTATTTGGAGTGACGAATGAAGATTTCTCAATTCTGGATTCACAACTCGTCTAGTTTCTAGTTTCGAATTTCTAGTTGCTAGTTTGGATTTTGGATCCGCTCTTTCGTTTGATTTTCTTTGGGCTCCTTCCTCATGGAAAATTGCCACACACACAGATCGTACTTGGAAATGCTGAGCTCTGTGGGATGTAACGTCAACTGACAGAAACTAATTCCAGTACTTGCTCTTCCCTCTTCCTTTTCACTTTCCTTTATTATTGTCATTTCCACTTGTTATCTACTCCTCTCAACGTCAATTGTTTTTCTCTGCCCTAATATTTTACATGACGTACTCTACGCTGTATATTGTATCTTCTTCTCTGTTCCCAATTTGGAGTGAGAGAAATACAGATGTATTTTTAGTTGACTTTGCATTCCATATCCAGTATTCAGAAGAAATGAAATAAACGCGGGCGTGGAGAACAGGAAGAGTCTACATTCTAGAATCTAGAATCTAGAATCGAGAATTCAGAAAGAAAGGAGGTCAGACAATACTCAAAGTATTAGGAAAAATCACATCGTCTTTGTTAGATGAAGCAAGTATTTTTTATTTATTTAGACATGCTGAATTTATTTAGAGATTTTTTGCTGCTGAATGCGTAATGCTTGATAAATTACATGTCTTATTTCTTTTGCGTATTCAGTAGTCAGTAGTCAGTAGTCGAGAGAAATGAGCCCTGCAAATAGAATTAAAAATCGTTTTTTAATAAACAAAAACAAAAAAACAAACCCAAACATTGAAAATAAAGTTTTGTAAAAGATGCACAATGTAAAATGCAAAATGTACCATTTACAAGCTACAGATGAACAGAGCAAATTGTGTAAGGGATAAATTATGCATTCCGCTACAAATCTAATTATAGCGAGTGCAGAACAGATAACAGACAACAGAATAAAATTGTATTGTACATTGTACAGCAGTTCGTGCCTGTCTCTGATTATATAAAGATTTGTATGCATTATGCATACATAATTTCTACCATGTCGTGCCATGCGATACACATTACACATGAAATTATGTTCAGATTGGATTCAAGATTTGGATCCAAGTTGAATAAAGGATAAAGAAAAACTAAAATAGGATACCATGAGTTTTCAGTTTGGTTTGTAGTTTGTAAGGGATTATTTTCTTCTAATAATAGATGCATTTTGTTCATATCAGTACATTCAAATTTTTCAAGCTGCATACAGATAGATCTTCCATATCTATGTATTTTTCATTTTCAATTTAATGAAATCTCACGTTTATTCTAAGAAACTGAGTGAACTTGAAGGACTGACGACAAGAGACAAGAGACAACAGAAATATGTATAAGAATAGAAACTAGGGACAAGAGTCAAAAGGAATGGGAAGAGGCGACAAAACTTGGAATGGGAAAAGTAAAGTGAGCAGTGAGCAGACACGCTGAAGAAAGAAAGAAATAGAAAGGATAAGGGGGAAAATCAGAGCTTCAAATGCTGATCGTGTGTTGAGTAGATATTTTGTAATCGTATTACAAAGTCGACGGGTAAAAGCAAGTCGATTAGTTTTGTTTTTCATGGGAAAGAGAAAGCTGAAACTGAAACTGAAACCGAAACTGAAACGGAACACTGAATGAGATGAGTGTTCCTTTCTCTCCCCATTTCACAATTTCTCCATTTCTCACAGCTCACAGTATCAGTCACCAGTTTTACACACACACACAGACACACAATTCCTACAAGTTTGAGCAGTAAAAGGGTATAAAATTTATCGATTTGAGCCGTCTCTCAGCCGTCTTTCCTCCATATCCCAAATCCCATAGTCCATATACATAACAAAGCACGTCATATAAAGTAGAAAGTATAAAGTATTTTAGATTTTGGAGGTAGGTACAAAAATACATGAGATTAGACATTAACCATTAGACATTACACACTGCATACCAATGCATTATACGGATGTAATTCATATCCCAGAGAGTTTTTACGGATGACAGTCTATTTGTTACATTTATATCTACAATCTACATGTATTTCTGCAGATTTTATGCCTATTCCACTCCACATATCTACAGATTATACATAGATTTAGGTACAAGGAATGGCATTTGTGTTTTTAATACCATTTTATAAGCTGTTGGAGGTTGGAGTTGGAATTGAAGTTGGAGGTAGATGTAGCAGTGGTAATAGATTTAGTAGTGACTAGTGACTAGTGAGAGGATTGACGATGAAGGATTTGACTTGAGCTTTGTCCAATTGACAATATAACATGTTATACGTACCTACAAACCTACAACCTAAAAAGTCATACGTAATACACTGTACACATTACACATGATGTAGTTTCCAAGTTCAGATGAGGATTATTTATAAAGTCCATGTATATACACGTATACTGTATGCTACATATATATAGTGTATATAATAAATCCTAAAGTACATGTCGTATAGAAAATAGAAAGATTTGAGTGCATTTTTTGTCTTGTATATTATACAATCTACAATGAACAAAATACAAAATACACACATGAGAAAATCCTGGAATCCTTGAATTCCTTCAACAGAGTAAACGACAGCATAAAAAGCTTTGTATTTTCATTCTCTCTCTCTATTCCTCGTCGTCTCAGCCTTCTCACTTTACATCCGTTTCTTTTAGGCCCTGTCACTTTTCCACGCTCAGCATTCAGCATTCAGTGTCAAGTTAGAGCTCTGGAGCCTGGATTCTAGAGACTGGAAGCTGGTGACTGAAAAAGCAGCAGTTCATTCTCATCCTTTACACATTTTGTTCTTCATTTCTCTTTTGTTTTTAACTCTTCTCTTACCCATTTACCTTCTTGCTCATCTCACTTTTGTCTTTCTCTTTCTTCCTATCTTAAAGTTATTCACTAGTACAGGGCATGTGTAATGTGTAGATGTAGGCGTATTTTGGATTTTGGATATTTTAGGGCCTTTTAAATACACATTTGTACAAGAGTCTAGAGTCTAAATTCTAGATATTGGTTGTACACTGTACATATAAAATCCCTGTTATAATTGTATAATTTAGTGAAGCCACGTTGAGAGTTGAGAATTTCTACACTTTATAAGCTGAAAATAATGCCTCCTTCTTGTTCTCATTTAGTCGTTATCGTTGGCCTCATTATGCTCATCCCCTCTCTCTCTTTCTCTCCCTCTTCCCTCTTTCGAGTTCTCACACATTTTCTTTTAGCCGCTTTGCACTTCATTTTCATCTCTTCATTTGTCAAGAGGATAAAGACAAAGAGACGGCTAAAAAATGGGAAACGATTAGTTCAAATCTAGTTGTACCACCGCCTTTCCATCCTTCATTCCGTATTCTGTTCCCATGTAAATGAATTCAATTTACATCTATTATTTTCTGAGCCCCTTTTGAAATGTGAAATCCATGCGTATTTCTAATTTCTAGTCAAATAACAAATAATGAGTCGTAAAAAGGATTTGTAGGTGCATAAAAATTCAATGACCAAAGAATTTCAATCATTTTGCAGTAGCATGGTGGATTCAAAACTTTGCTGATAAACTTTCCTCCTGCCAGAGGTTTTTCCAGTTTCAGTTGGTTTTCCATCAGCCATTTGACTCTTTGATGAAAAATCTGCTGGAAAAAAGTACACGCATGTTTGTGCTTGTACTTGATTCGAATTGTGAGACATGAGATATGAGCTAATGATAAAGTCATTGTGATTTAAATGGGGAAATGAAAAAACCTGAGTAGAATTTTTAATTGTATAAAGTATAAACATTCAGGATCCAGAATCCAGAATTCAGACTAAAAAGTTCACGAGTAGAACTACCATACCACATAAAATAGGATAAATGAAAGTAGAAAGTAGAAAGGGTTTTTCTTTCACTTAAAAAATATGGACTAGAAAAACTAGAAACTAGAATCTAGAATTTAGAACTTGTTGGTCGGCAGTTGACAGAAAAAAGATTTGTTCAAAATGTTTCTATTACTTTCTCCTTCTCCCCTCTTTCCTTGATGGCTTGATGCCTTGACGCTTTGCTATTCAAAATTCAGAGCATTCCGAGAGGAGGAGAGTAAAGTTTACTGCAAAAGAGTTGAATGTGGAATGTAGAATGTAGACGGCTCAAAATTTATGTGGTTGAATTTATTTTCGGGATTTCATCGTGTAAGGGAATATATATATATTTGTATTCTCCGAGTTCAACTCGAGAGAGGGGAAAGGAGCGGGCGTAAGAGTAAAGAGTAAAGAGTAGCCATGAATGGAAGTGAATATAGATGTATAAAGAGTAAAGAGGGAAGGAGCAGTAAAAGTAGATTATTGTGTCGTCGCTTCATTGAAAAAAAGCTACAGATTTGTAATAGAGCCAAAAGAGCCAGGAACTAGAATCTAGAATCCAGAATCTAGAATCTAAAATCAGAGCCAGATTCACATTCACATTCATAGCTACAGTAGTAATAGTCAAAGCCAAAGTTACAGTCGGAATCCGAACGAGAATCAGAATGAGAATTGAAATTGCAGTTGTATTTCCAGTTCCAGTTCCAGAGTTGGAAGAGGAGTCAGCAAAAGGGGGAAGAAAGAGACAGACAGTAAAAAGAAAGTTAAAGTTTTGGTTGCGGAGCGTGATATGTATTCAGTGTTCAGTGTTCAGTATTCAGTGGTGTGGAGTGTGAAGAGTATGAAGAGAATACGTAGGGAGAGGGCGAAAATACAGAGAAAAGCCGTTAGGGAAAGGAAGAGTTTGCCAAAAATTGTTTTCTGCGCTCTTCTAACCATCGATCCAGCAGCCAAACGGAAAGAGAAAGATGAGAAAAGCAGAGAGCGAGAGACACAAAGTCCACAAAAAGAGGTTTGATCGAACCTCTCATCTCTACATACTACATACCCCATACTGTCTACCGTCTATCGTATAAAGGATAAAGTATAAAGTATCTGTACATAGAAACAAGAAGAGTATCCGTATTACATATTACAGATTGGTGAAAAATATATAAGCTACCACATACAAAATACAAATGTGGTACATATTAAATGATGCAGCATTCAGTAGTCTATAATAAAAAGTAAAAAGTATTATATAATATTATTTATTATGTATGATATAATATATGAGATGCATCTTCTTTTGTACAATCTTGAAGATATCTACTACACACTACAAGCTACATTCTACATGCAGAAACGTGTCTTACATGAAAACCCGAAAAAATATATGAAATATAATAGATATTCCAAATACTGAATGCTACCATAATATTATATATCATTAGAAGGCCGAAGAGGAAATCGCTGAGATGTACCAAAAATTCTTTTAGAGTCTCCATAAATGTCTTTTTGCTTGCTGGTCCATGATCTACAATCTCCATTCTCCATTCTACTTTCTACTTTCTATACGATTTCCTTGTCTTTTATACATATAATTGCGTCTATGGTATGCTTTTTCTCTGTCTTGTGTCGGGTGAAAGGAAAAGTATACTATTCATGTTCCTTGTGTTTTACGTATTCTTACGTATGCACCCTGTACAATGTACAGTGTACCATATATGCAATCTACAACCATTGTGTAGACCGTAGGCAGTAGACATGCTCGGCTCTGTCATATAATGGAACGTGATGACATGTTACCAGTCTTCGACGCTCCTCTTTTCCTATTGCTATTTGCTATTACTATAATATGTAATAGCATGTAGGATGGTGTGTGGTGCGGTGTGGTGTGGTGTGGTGTGATGTCACGTAATACATATGTTAGTTGGTTTCTGGTTGGCATGGGCTGTACAGTGTACAAGTGCGTGTGTCGTGCCTGAGAGAAAGCAAGAGAGAGAGAGATGGAGACGGAGAAGACCCGTTTGAAGTTCTGAATCGGATTCTTTCATCGACAACCGACAACATCATCAAGTTGCCAGCAGGTCACTGACTCAATTCACATATCGCAAATGGACTTTCATTCCATTCCATCTCATCTCATCCTTTCCGCTATCCGCAATCCAAACATATCCTCCATTCTCCATCCTCCACAATTTCATGTCATGTATGTAATACGTACAATGTACACATAGGAAAGTGAAATGTCTTTTGAGTGTTGGAATACTACGTTCACATATCTTATTACACATTATTTTACTTCATTAACACGCCGGAGACTCACGTGTCTCGAGGCTCGAGTGTCGAGTCTCGCTTTCACTTTACTGCCTTTTTATGAGTTTTATGACTGTACTGTATCTTGTACTCGTGTCGTAATAGATTGAAAATTGAAAGTGAAATTTCGCCTTTACTGTTCTTTACGGTGTCCTCTTCACTGTTCATCACAAAACCTAGATATCTAAGTATCTATTACAGAATACAGACTACAATATAAATATGTGGATGAACAATGAACTTTTTTTGTTTTTTTTTGTTGAAAAAACTGAGTACAGAAATATGCTTCATTAAGAAAGTCCCAAATTTCCAACATTTATTATGATTTATGATAATACAACTTACAGCAGTTTTTGAAAAGATAATGCATTACTAATATTTTATTTAAACAATATTATAGAAACAACAATCCAAAAAGTGTCAAATTATAAAAAAAAGGGAAAGTTAATGTCACCATTTTATATTTTAGCCAACATTTGTCCTATTCACGCATCTTTGGATTTGGATTTTGGATTTTGCAGAGATGAGAAAGATAAAAATATATTTATAACCATTTCCACAATAGTTTTGTGTTTTGAGCTAATAAATTCTCAGCCCTGTCAGGAAATACATGTGATACGTATGTACGCACAACGTACAACCCACACTATTGATATATATAAGTTATAAACTACAGCTCTAGGATCGAGGCTCTAGACTCTAGACTCTAGACTCTAGAGAAGCAAAGAAATGTCAATGGTTGTTCCTCTTTCTGCTTTCATCCACGTTCATAGACATGGAAAACAATGCTTCTTTTACCACATAAAATAGAAAATGACCACTGTCAAGGGACATGAAATATGTATCATGGGGTATCTTGTATTTCTCTTCTAAGAAAAGCTTCTATTTATGAAGAGAACCGAGAGCCGAGACTCGAGACTCGAGAGTCGAGAGTTATAATCAAATTCAAATACTACTAAAGGCTTTCTCTGAACCACTTCTAAACAATTCACATCCACACAAAGGGAACATGGGGACTATCTGGATTACCAATACTGGTACAGTTCTATCTGTAGACTCTAGAAAATTGAAAATAATGGACACCCACACACTAAACACTATACGTTATCCAGTTCCCCCGTTCCCATATGTATTTTATATTTTATTGAAGTGTATTGAAGATTCAAGTGTCTGTAATTCTGCTATCACTATTCACTATTTGCTAGTGCTATCGCACTACCATTTTTACAGTGCAAGTAACAAGTGAGCATGGAGCATTGAACATGGCGTAATTTTGGCATGTATTTTATTTCTTTCTGCGTTTGTAATTCGAACAGCTTTATCCAGTTTCATATAACATGGGGAAAAGAAGATGCTTCAATCACACTATTCACACGTACATACATATCTATAAAAGAGAAAGATACTACTCACTATGTGTAAATTACTTGACATTACATGTTATATTATGCTATAAATGTATCTACTTTCTACATTTTATAGATTTTGAATGGAAACATGCAATATCAGTAATATTGTACATTGTAAATTGTATGTATACATACAAAGAACTGTATCATCATGCATCCATGGATCTCATAAAAGAGTACAAACTTGGAGACTGGAGACACAGTGTCAGACAATACACCGAGTTTATCTCTTCATGTATAAAACTCTCACGAGTACCAACTTAAAGTATTAGATACTAGACTAGATTCTAGATTCTAAACTCTAGACTCTAGATGCTCTTGATCCTTTTCTCACTTTAGACTGGAGGCTGGTTTTCCTACAGATAGATAAAAGTTGAACACGGAACATGGAATATGGAGTATGGAATATCATCCAGATTACACATATCTTCTACATTTATCATGTCCACACGTTTTCCACTACTCACCATCTAGCATCTAGTGTCTAGTGTCTAGCACATTGTGGTACATATTCCTTTCCCTCTCTTTCACTTCTAAAATCCTCTTTAGCCTCCTTGAACTAAAATACACTACATACATACATAGATAATATTATACAAAATCTTCATGTTTGGAATGGGATTTACGGGAATAAAACGCTGCATGAAAATATTTATGTTTTTCTATTAAAAAATTCCCAAGAATTTACAACATTTCATTTTTCATTGTTTTAAAGCTTCAAGCCGCTGTTGACAATTAAGGACTTGTTTTGGATTCTGGATTATGTTTTATATAGCAGGATTAGTATTATTTTCATAAAGAGACTGAACTGTAAAATTTTTGGAGTGGAATTATTGCACAAGATTTAAATGTTTGTGTAACACGATACACGATACATGAAATGCGATGAAAAATTCGTACATTGTACAATATAAATATTATGTGTTATGTCTTATGTCTCTCTGTAAAGTCTAAGTCTAGGCATGTGATGTATAAAGATAATGCTACTCAACTTTTTAGAAAATGAGAGCTTAAAACTCTGAAACTCGTGAAGCTCTTAAAACTCCCGTCTCCAGGCTCCATACTCCAGACTGAAAAGCTTGTTTATACGAGAAGAAACAGAACTTTAGAATCAAGAATCAAGATTCAAGAGTAGGTAAAAATTGGATTGGATTATTCTGCTCCGCACTTCCTCTCAATTTCGGTTTTTACTTTCTACAAGTTTCTACAACATACAGATATGACGTAATCTGCACACTTGCATTTTCTACCGCACCATCTGACTCCGACTCTGACTCAGCAAGTAGAGTTAAGAGTTTCTGTTGAATCCGCCTTGTAATTTAACACGTGTATCAATATCAAATGTGGTCTGATTCATAGTAATTATCACAACGATGTAAACGCACTTTTTTAAATATTCATATACTTCAGGCAAAATACTAACTACCCTGAAAATTTCAAAGTCCTAAGTTGACCACAAGTATTTTAAAAAAATTAATTAAATTTAAATTTAACATGTAACAGAATGAGTGTGGAATTCTTAAAAGTCGAATTCCTGGCATTCCAAACTTACATAAATTGTCTTTTCTTATTTTCAACTTTCTACCTTTCAGGCGGAATGTCAGTAATAACACTACTTGTTGATAACAATAATTATTGTTATTATTAATACATAATACTGCGTAATATACTGATTGTGCGTCATGTCCATTTCAATATTCCATATTATTATATTATAGAGCATAACTTTGATAACATCTATAATGTATGTATAATATGTATAGTCGAAAGTGGAAAGGTCTGGGTTCTGGAGCTTAAAATTAAAATTAATCCCGGATTAAATCACTAATCACTACAGATATAACACATGTGTGATGTTTTGAGTGTAGATTGGATTGTTTGTTAATTAATAAATAAATTTTTTTTATATATTATGTAGTCGTCTATCAGTAGTTTAGTAAGATGTACATATGTACAGTGTACTTAAGATGAGAAGCTGACAAGTGACAAGCAAGTGAAAAGTGAAAGCTTAATAATTCGGTGCTCGGTACGCGATACGCAATTTGACGATTTGTTAGTGACTGTAAAAACGTGCGTGTAATACCATAACATGGAATTTACTGTACAAACCTCAGTTCTCAATTCCCACGACTATAAATAAAAGAGTTATTAATTATTAATGACTAAGGCTTAATGTGCTTCATGTAACGTAACATGTAACACTTAGTACGGAGTACGGAGCTTATTTATGTGAAGCAGGCTCTTCATATGTACTCGTTTTTATGTTGTTACGAGAAATGAGAAATGGTGTTTTACACTTCGCAATAAACTTGGGCCAGAATCCACAATTAATTGTAAATAATTTCTGTAGTGTTCCAAACTTTAAATATTTTATCCAAAATTCGTACTGTATCACTTGAAACTTGAAATAGATTTATATATCTGTTTATGGAAAGTATTTTAAGGGTTTTGGAGGTCGGATTGGATTCTAAGTATTGATAGCACAAAACACAAAACACAATTCCATTGTATTCTGTAGAACGTAAAGCATGGATATTTTGTGGAGTACGGAGTATGGAGTATAGAATAGAGGATGCGTTGAATGCCTATTATTTATTATCACCATAAGTAAAAAGTATGCGTCTTTGTATCTCCCATGATACCAAAGGGTCTTAACATAGGTAGAGAATAGAGAATCGAGAAGAGAGTAACAAGTTGAGCCAAACTTCATTATCTCTTTATTACATATTATAGTCATTAATGAAGAACGAGAGGGAAAAGGGGAATTTCCAATAGTACAGACACATAATATCTGTATTGGGTATTAGGTATCACGTGTTGTATGTAAACGGAAGGAAAATTGTTCCGGTATGTGTATAATGTAATATAATAGGTGGTAGATGGATGGATAGATACGCAGAGTGGAGAATGAAGAAGCGAAATTATGAGTTGGTGAAACTTTATTGAAGAAACCAGAGCTGCTAATGAAGACAATGTGTAAAGTGTAAAGAGTAAAGGGTACGTGTAATGTATAATACATATTATACATAAAATCTAATTTTACATGGGAGATCTTTACACAAAATGTTAAGTCTTCATCTATCTAGTAGTACCAACACCTATAACATTATGTATACAAAGGGAATAGAGAGTGAGGAAACGATGAATTAAGATTTTTTGTACGATGATATACCTCAGGTCTCATGTTATATATAATGCATCATATTCCCGGCCGTTTAAAAAGTACTAAAAGTACCATTTTTATTGTGTACTTTGTAAAGCCAAATTCACTCGGTTCAACTTAAATTGGGTCGGTAAAGTTAGTTCTTTATCAACGATAAAGGTACTAGGCACTAGAAGACGACACGCAAAGTTTTCCAAATTATTATTCATTATGTATCTCGTTTAATTTGTATTCTAGAATCTAGGTCCTAGCTTCTGGCTTCTAGGTTCATGTCATGAATATTTGTAGATTGTAGATACTGAATACTAGATGCAATGGTCCTTTTAATTAAATGACTCCTTTTTCTACCAGCTTTTATTGCCCTATTTATTATTTATACTTTAAATTTACTGTCTAAATTTATGAGTGAACAAAAAGCAAACAATGACTTGAAATTTTTCGGCATTCGGTATTCGGTATCTCTAAAAAGTAAAACAGATCACACAGTCAATGATCAACCCTCTAAATTTTGTTTAATGTTCAATATTCCATATGCAATATTAAATGCAAAGCAATTTTATTACTGTTTTTGCTATCGACGTGCGATTTTTTTATATTCAGTTTTTTGTGTGTAGGTGCTCCATTTTATTTTATATTTCATCATATTTTTTTCGTCTGTTTTCGACTTAATTCTGAGAATGCAATGGTCAAAATGAAGTGTATGAAAAACACGAACTATGCAGATGAAAGGAGTCTATGGATAATAAAAAGTACAAAGAAAATACTCTGAATAGATCGAGTTAATTTAACTTGGTTGGTAGTTGGTACACACTTCATTGTGTGTACAATGTAGATTGCATATACATCAAAAAATACAGCAATAATGCATATTACATAGTAAATTGTACATTGTAAATTCCAGGCTCAAACCGTAGTCTAGTAAATAGTAAATAGAGGAAAGAGAATGTATATTGTAGTATTTCGATCAAAATGAAAATTTAGATCAAAGAAATAACTTGTGTATAAAGTTCAGGTTTCAAATATGCTTTCTTCTTCTTTGCTTCTTTGTGCAGTCTGTAGTCTGTTGTCTGGTCTGTATAAATAAAGTCTCTGTACACATAGTACATTGTACATATGCTTATAAAGTCTTTATACAGCTTCCCATTTTCCTTTTCCTGTCTTCCAGTCTTCCAGCCTTCTTTGTTCTGATAGATTTGGAATAAATTCGTTTCCCTTCTTTCTCATCTGCCTCTCTCTCTCTTTCCTTAGTACTCCTGTTTCCCTCTTTTTCACTTTGTAGATCATATTATATTATGCTTTGAAACTTGTTCCTGTCGTTGTCGTTTTTGTTTTCCTGTTCCTCGTCCTTGGAACTTGGAACTTTCTTCACTATCCAGTCTCAATGCTCAATTCTTTTCTCTCTTCTTGAGCGTGAGCGTGTGTGAGTCTGCATACAATCTCAAGTAATCATGATGATCATGATGATAACAATATTCTTTCAAGTTTCAAGTTGTGTAACTGATATCATATTGTCCACACTCCATTCGCTATACTCCGCCAACCTAATGTACACGCAATCGTTAGTTATTGCCTTTGATCTCGCAAACGTTGTATGTTGTATTACAGCGTCCAACCTTAAGTAAAATTTTAATAAGTAAAATGTAATATGCTTTATATATCAAACAAATACCCAGTATACATGATAACAGATTTATATTGTCTAGAAATTACTACGTTTTTCCTTCTTCCCTTCCTGTATTTTTGCATTTTGCCTATTTTGTATTTACGACCCACTCAAATTCTTTGTTATTCAATATTTATGATGTACACTGTACAAAGTACAAAGTAGAGTGGAGATTTTTAATCGAATTATTATTGTTAATTCTTGAAAACGTAACGAAATTATTATTTGATACCAAGGAATACAAGAAAATACAGATAATCAGCCTAAACAATAATAAGCATCATTTTTCCATTAAAAATAAACTTATTTTAGTACAATCGTAAGAAATGCAATAGCTTTACATTTTGAATCTCAAGTCTCAAGACTCAAGAAAAAAAATATTTTGTTCGTAAGTTTTGGTTTATGTTTCATGTTTCATTTTCTCATTTGTGTACACTGTACACTATACAAACAATTTACACAGTACAAAGTACACAGCAATCTGAAAGGAGAAAAGTCGTTACACATTTGAGACTTTAGAAGTCTTAGGGGAAATAGATAAAAAATACTTAGTTCAGTGATACTGAGTTGGCTGTTGGTTGGATTGAGAAAGTCATTGGAGCTTATAATTGTAATATTTTTGTTTTATGTTTATTTTTATTTTTTTATTATATTTTTGAGCAAGATGAAAGGAAATGTTGAATGTTGGATGTTGAGGATATATTATTATGTCTGTATTTGCTCATATATCTAAATATGTTGCTCATCGTTTTTTCATGAGAACTATTACTACTTCTTTTACTATTATTATTATTGTCACTACACACTATGCAGTATACAGTACTCATGTCATCATCAGCATCCGAGCATTTTATCGGAGGAGAAAGAAGAAAATGAAGAATGAAGAAAGGCTGAGCGTGTAACTGTGAAAATACTAGATTGGAGATTGTAGACTAGAGACTGGAGAATAAGTACTGAAAGTGTAATCGGATTTTATACATATGAGTGTCTCTTGATGTGAGATGCCTGAATTTAGACGTTTTCCCTTTTCTCCGTTTCTCATACTTATAAGTATTCTTTATTCTCTATACTCCATACTCTGCACTCTGTGCTGCCTGGCTCATGATCTTCTTATCGCACAATGTTTAATGATGCATGAACCAAGAGATTTTTTTCTTAACTGTCTGTGACAACTCATTTTGTATCCATTCGCTCTAGAGTCTAGAATCTAGAATCTAGAATCTGGAGTCTTGAGGCTGTACCACTGTAACATATATATATAATGCATAATGTATAGTGTCTTTTCAAGTATATGAGGAAATTTAGATGTGTATGTAAGATAAAAACTTCCAATCTACAATCTAGAAACTAGAATCTAGAATCTAGCATTCATTCGAAAGATCATAGGAAAAGTATGGAATATGGAATAATATGGAAAAACTTATTCCAGCTTTGAGTATTACGCTACGTTACTTTCCTGATAAAAAGAACTACTTGTTTTTCTAGCCTACTTTCACCCTCCTATTTTTTGTCAAAATATCCTGATGACCTCCTTTCCTCAGTTTTTTTGAAGCTAAAAAGGCCAAAAGCCCTTTTATGTAGTTCCTTTTTCCTGTTTACCAAAAGATTTCTGTCGATAATATGATATGGCAAAATAAGCATTGAATGTTGAATGTCAAACGTAAAATAGCTGTGTTATTTCCAATCTTCAAGCGCATCAACAATTACATTTTAAATAAAAGAAAAACTTTGAGATTAAAGTTTCATACATCGCGTCTCAAGTCTCAAGTCAGTGTACCTTTTACATCTATTTAATATTCATTTATACACAGCAAAATATGCATAAGCTAGATCGAGATTCGAGATACATTTACTGTCGATCAAAGTAAATACCATGAATTGTAGGTTTTAGGTTGTAGGGTGATGGTGTCATAAGGACCCTCCATAATAATGTTCAATGTCACTATCAACTACCTTCCAACTTTCATTCAGAGTTCATAGTTCATAGCTCTTGGTGAAAGGAGAGAAGTGAACAGATGACAACCAGAACCAGATAGATTGAACATTGAACAGTGAACAGCCAAAAGGCAGACAGACTGGCAGGCAGAGTAGACCGATCTGTGATACGTAACATGTATGTTTTCATTGCATATTTGAAGCATGAATACATGAATAATAAATCACTGAATCCTCTCAAAACCTACTGTGTAGTGTGTACATACATATTCTGAATTCTGAATGGTAAAAGATGAAAAGGCATGTAGAAAAGACCACCATTATATATATATCTATATTATATGCCAAAAATATGCACTTTATCCTGCTCAATAGACATTTGAATTTTGGATTTTGGAATGCGAATGTTCAACTCTGCATCTGCATATAGTCTATAGACATAGGCACAGATTTCAGAGTGCAAAATCTTTACATTGGTATATGCTTACACGCTGTACTCTGTACGCTACACTTTCTATGACCTATTCGTACATTGGACGTTCTAAGATCTCAGTAAAATAAAGGTTGCACTAGAATCTAGAAGCTAGAATGCACACAAACGCTGACACGAATACTACATATGGTAAATTGTAAACATGCAGTACCAGTGTTAACATTGACATTTGATATGTATAAATTCAAGGTCAGAACTTATCAGAGGATATTAAATCAAATGTGTACCTAACATCTAATCGCAGTCGACTCAAATTGACTCGCGACTGGTCTTTCTTGCCTCCAGTCTCGAGTCTCGAGCGAGTTATCATGATCATGATCCTTTTTGTATGATAATAAAATGTTTTAACTAGGCATGTATAAAACTATAATGATAATAATATTAATTAATTATTATTATTATTGTTATTATCATTCTTAGTTATACATTTTGTTGAGCCAGCAGAAAACAGAAAGTTATATTCTCAGATTATGTTGGTTGGAGTTAGTTTTGTAGGAGGAAAGTATGTATGCTTAAAGTGTCAAGTATAAAGTGAATGGTATAATAAATACTGATTTTAAACTGTTTAGACAAATTATTACGATTATTATTATCACTAGAAGCTAATTAAATAAGATGACGCATTTATTTATCTTTCTTTATGGTAATATCTAAGTGTACAGAGTACAGAGCGTGTACACTACATTCTACATTCTACATTGTACATGGTACACATTATTCGTGTAAATAAATATTTATGAAGCCTGTGCAAACATTTCCATTGATAATTGAGAATTGAGATTCAAAAGGAAACTGGATGCAAAAGAGAAAACAAAGTTTAACTAATATTATTAAGTTATATTTTATACTGAATGTAGAATGTAGATTACAGCTTATATATAGATGTTTAATTGTATAACCGTTTTCAAGGTCCTTTATTTTCTATTTACACCAAATATTTATTTTTTATAGCTTGATTTTGTAGATATAATATTTTGAGCTTTATGTCTGAAAATTAGCAGTTTTCTGACATATCAGATATCAGGGCTATGTAAATTGGACATCCATCTTATGTCAATATAATTATTCCATCTTTTAATATTATTATACCATCTTTTTTACTGTGGGAGTTCGTGCTGATGAACTGTCATAATGAGGGAAACATAATGCTTAGTAAATGATGAATTTATATTAAAATAAAAATATTGTCGCTTGGTAATGGTTTTGTTTTTGAGAAAGGCTTTTAGCTTTTAGCATCATGACTTTGTCGAGCTTACAAAACATACGACTAATTAAAAACAAACAAGAGACTTTTCAGTTTTCAGTAGAAAAGGAAGAAATTCCCATTTTCTAACTTTAGCATTCCAATACAAGTTCTCCATGTTAAAATTCAAAGAATAAAAACAATTTTGCAGTATAAAGGGTAATACCGTAATACGTAATATAATGAGCATGTTTCATATTTGCACAATAGCATCATACCGTAGAGTGGGCTAATACTGTACAGGCAGGGTAATGCTGCACACTTAATTACTCGCTAACTACAACAGGTAGAGGATTGACATTTGCTATGTGATCATATTTTGTCATTTGCTGATCACACACAAAATTTTAGTCCTCTAACTATTGTAGTTAGCGAGTAATTAAGTGTACAGCATTACCCTGCCTGTACAGCATTAGCCCACTCTACGGTACGAAATACGAAACAAAGTGTTCCAATTCATAAAAAAAATATTTTTATATTAGATATTATAAAATTAGACTTGTTCAATACATACACTTATTATACATAATATGGTTGTAATATTTATATCTAGTTTCTCTGACACACTGAAACTTGGTACGTTGTTGGTTTCCTTTGTTTATCAGAATTTCGTAGAATTTCATACAATTCCTCGTTTCTCATAACTGGATTTTTCCAACAAAACGTGCACGGGTATTTTGAGAATTTCTCACCAGTCACCAGATTTTTGCAAAAGGTATCAAAACTCAAGAGGTATGCTAACATTTTACTTTATTCTTTTGCTTCTTAGTTCTTATAGCTCATAATATGTGTACCGTATACACTGTACACATAGAGTTTATGTAGAAAACCTAAAATGAAATATTTGGACACGGATACTGTTTTGGATTTACCACATATGAGGAAGATGACAAATTATTCATCGGGTATGCATTATAAATTGCATTTTGCATCATTATAAATTATGTAACAACTCAAATTTCTGCAGTGTATAATTCCACCCATTCTCACCATGTTATCCAAGTTTTGTATTCTAGATTCTAGATTCTAGTACAAGGTATGTGTGTGTGTGCGTGTATATATATGTAATATTTATGTATGTGTGTGCGTGTGTGTGGTTTTTGAGTGTAGTGATGATGATGGTTTGGTTTGTGGTTTTCCAAGTGGAGATTTGATTCAGTGGAATTTGATGGGAAAAGACTTGTTTCCTGCGTCTTCACAGAGTTGTGATCATCATCAAGTACTATTATGTTACACTCATAAATAAATTTATTTTTGCTCATTCTGACAAGTATTTTTCATTCTGTTGGAGACTCAAGACTCAAAATTCAAGATTCAAGACAAGAACTACAGGAACCATCCGAACTGTTTTCCTTCAGTCTCGTCTTCCTCCTTTAAATATAAAAGGAAAAATTGTCTTGTCTTTTTTACTCATTTCAAATTTATACAACGAAGCACAACACAACATACAACCATTTTAAACGCAACGAATGTACAGATACGTGTTTAAAAAGGAGTTCTTTTAATTTGTAAAATGTAAAATATAAAAGTCTAAGAGTTTTCTATAAGAAAGATGCGTAGTACGTAATACATAACTTACCCTTTGTAGCTATTTTTTCAGCATAGAATATATGAACAAGCTGTATTACAAATGAATGCTATAAAAATGAGTTGTCTTGCCTTGCTCCTTTTTTAATTATTTCATTTCTGGACATAATACAAATACCACACACAAACGCTCATGTCAAAGATATCATATGTTGTAAAGGATAAAGAAACGACGGGGTGAACAGATTGCGGAGATGTTTCGATTCTCGATTAAATACTCGAGTCATTAACACTTTTGTAAAATGGTTTCTATCTAAATATTATGCTACAAGTTACAACGTTACATGTTGCTCTTGTTTAAAAGATGGTAGATGCTAGATTTATCATATCATTTCAAATAATTAATATGATATAACGACACCTCTATGATAATATTATTATTAGATAAGATTGAGTTTGGAGTTTTGAGATAGTTCAAGTTTCAAGTTCCTTTTATTTTACAAATATACATTGATACGTACATATGAAGAAAAATGTGACAACCATTTGAGTTGCAGAAGATCAGCAGAACTCTTAAAGGAGAAAATTACGATTACATCTACACAAATACTTTGTAGTTTCTAATTTGTATAGTTGAAGGTTAAACATTTTCTTTTGAATAGAAACCTGTGGTGAAAAAGAATTGAAATCAAAATTGAGGGATGAGCTTAAAAAATGTAATAGATTTACCCCTGTACCAAAATATGAAAACATGCACTATACATACCTATATGCTTGCTGAAGTATTTGCTGTGATTACATGGAACATGTAAAACGTACTGCAAGTTCATTTATTATGTGTATAGTTGCCAGATTTTGAGACCCCAAAAAAAGTACACCCAAAATTTTTTTCTCAAAACTCCATTTTATCTAGTGCA
>JAQGBH010001967.1:0-27644 GCA_034698265.1 Sminthurinus aureus
AACTTTTGTGATATCAGGAATGCAGTTTGTGTAATTTCCATCACAACATATATGATACCGAGCTAAATGGGTTAATACTCTCTAAAGAGTCAAGATTTCATTTGCATTGGCATTGGCATTGGGAAAAAAGGTTAAACTTTCATGATTTTTTTCTATTATATTGGCAACACATCACAAGTCGCAAGCTACAAAGCAGTTTGAGGTGAAACATTCAAAATCAAAGTAGAATCTAGAGCCTAGAATCTAGAATTTAGAATGGAAACTGTAAGAGACGAAATGGGATTAATTATGATTCTACATTCTACATTCTGCATTCAAGAGTCTAGAGTCTAGAGCCTCGAGTGTCTGGTAGTTTGTAGTTTGTTTACATGTAAAGTTTCATGAGAGTGAAAAACAATGATACAATGATTTCACCAAGTCTGCAGACAGATTCTGATTTCTACTCATCATTAAGTACAAATGACAAGCTCATATGAGTGGAATGAAAGTAGATTGTAGATTGTAGTGAAGAACTTTATGCCAAAAGACACAGAGAGAGAGAATTTAGATTTACCGAGTTTCTCATTCCAATTCTCATCAATGTATCCTCAAGTCAAGTACTTTGTTCTGTATTTGTTGGATTGCTGAGGGAAATGAAGTTGGGAAATGTCAATTAAATCTTTCACTCTACCATCCATTTTAAGTTGAGTATCTAGTCTCGAGTCTCTAGTATCTACTGTAAATATTCTCTACTGTTTTATGCATGAGAAAAAAGAGGTCAATCTTATTTACCTAAAGAATGTTGGAAAACTCGACTCAAATATGCTTAAAGCTCAATGCTCAAAAGCTTGGATATTAAAGGTGAAAAGAGAAAGAGAGACACGAGCTATTCATTACATTTCATTTCTTCCCTATGCCGATGTAAACACACAACACACATATGCAGATGTACTTATTCAAAAGTCAAAGCTAGAACAAGAGCAAGAGCAAGAGGAGCGCTAGAGGAGGGAAGAATTTAGTGAGGCGTTGATAAACACGGGAGCACTGAGACTTTAGACTGTAATAAAATCCGTGGTTTTGTTTACTGTTCCACCACTTTCACGTCAGATCCGGAAGAAATTAAATATATTTATCGTTAAATCCCATCTTCGTCCCCTTTTTACCAGGAAAAGCTCGGGGAATTCTCCATCTCATCTCAATCTAATACAAAATACAAAGTAAGAGCCAAAGTCTACATGCTACATACTTTCTGCATTCTACTCTAAAATTTGAATCCTATTCTCATTTAAATTCTCCTTCTGACTTTGATTTTGAAGGTAAAACTTGACATACTAATAACACGACACACGACACACGACAAAAGTTATATTACTTTTCAGTTCTCACTTTACACACCGTACACACAACCCTGGAGACAAAAAAGTATTTGACAAAAACTGAAACCTATCAAAGAAAATGAAGGAGCGAGAAGGAGAGAAATTTTAACTTTTTCTACTTTTATAACATGACGATAAGAATTTATTACTCAATCCAAAATATTATGTGGATTTTCTTTATACACTATGAATTTTGCGTGCAGTTTACTTTTACACAGATATTTTGATAATATTCAGAATATTGAGGAATTCTTCTTTTTCTTCCGTGTCGAGTGTGGATTTTATCATGTTTTACACATTCAAAACTCTGGATTCTAAAATCTATATTCTAGATTCTAGGTTCTAGACTCTAGACTTGTCCACACAATCACAATCACCAAGTTTTATTTCCAAAGTTGGAGACTTTTCTCCTCGATCCCTTTTCCTCTTTTATCTTTTACCTCTTACTAACATTTTGCGTGTTATGCGTACTGCGGTATGCGATATGAACACTGAACATTGAACATGGTCTTTTATGCTTTTCCATTATATTCCATATCTCGATTCTTGGTCTTTTGTTCAGAGGGATTTCTCTTTCTTGTCAAATTTACCAAGTTTGCGTAGGTTGTAGATTGTATATTTGCTCTTTTCTATTGGATTACAAAGGTGTGAAGATTCCAGATCACTTGTCGTATCTATCAGCAGATATCTCCTTTACATTCGGCATTCAAACTCCTACACGTGTAAAAGTGAATACTGTGTGGTTTTTGGTTTGTGGTATTTGGTATCTGGCATGGCTATGTTATTGATTAGGCTAAATCTCTTTATTCATTCTTCATTCTTCTTGAATAGGAATATCTGGCGGAATTTCAAAGCATTTGAAATATTTGAATGGAAATTGAAATTGATATCCTTATTTTCCTTCATTTTCCCTTATAATATTATATAATAATATGTAATATTATGCTTATTCAAAGACATGGGATTTATTATGGACTTTACACTATAAAATATAATATATAAAATATAAGGCTCCGGTGATGAAATAAATGAGAAAAGGCTGGAAAAATTAATGCGGTGACATTCTCGTGAGAACAAACAAATTATTAAATGTGAGACAAAGAGAAGAGAGAAGCCACAAAAACAAAGGAAAGAGTACTTACAAAGAACGCACCTGCACACGCAAGTCTGCGTCTTGTGCATTGTGCATTGTGGATAAATACTTTCGCCTTTATTAAGTATATGCACCATATTATTCACTGTCACTTGGCTCATTGTCAGTATTACATGTTAAATGTTAAACGCTACACACCACACACATAAATGCGAGTGTGCAGAGTGTAGAGAGAATACTTCATTCTTCATGTTTGCCAGGATAATGAAAGACGGGAGAAAACTTTGTATTTTTTGTCTCCCCGATTTTTGGATTGAATACCAGTACACGTGCCAAAGTTTCTAGATTCTAGATTCTTCATCTCATATTTTGTCTAATTTTGGATTTTGCAAGTAAAGTTAATACACGTAAGCCTAAAAAAATGAAAATGAAAAGAAAATGCAGATTAAGGAGGCGCTTTTTGTATTGTAGAAAATTACATAATTATTTTGTTTATACACCTTTGTAATTCGTAGTTCGCAGTTCGCAGGCGTTGCCTGTGCTGTGTAAAATGTAAAACAAAAATCTTACACTTTTATCTTTTGTACATATGTGCAATGTACAATTTACAGCTTAGAGACACATTTTGGGGGCTTCTTTCCAATTTTCTCATTTTCTATCTTTTCTATCGTGCTATCACTATGTCTTCATCTTATTCTTGTATATTCGTTTCTTTCTCCTTTGTGTGAAGAAGAAAAGTTTTTTTTTTTGGTTTTTAAAGAAAAGGATTCTTTGAGGCAAAAGATTGGAGCGTGTGGAGTGTGGAGATATGACAAAATGGGTGGGAAATGGGAATACGCACTTTTTCCTAGTATCTAGTATTTGTACATACTCGATACATAATACATAATGTATGTGCAGAAACAGGATTGAGAAAGAAACCCCAAGAAAAAAAGTGAAAGCTTATTGATCGAAACTAGACAGGTGTCTGGAGTCTCTGGAGTGAAGTTTGCTCGGGTGTTTAGTTTAGTTTAGTTCAGTTCAGTTTAGACTTGGCAATGTCTTGTTTCTAGTTTCTAGTTGAATGTGTGTAAAACACGGGTATTAAGCTCCATTAGATGTTACATGAAATACGGAACATGGAACATGGAGAATAAAAGATATGGCTTATCGCTCTTTCTTTCTCCTCTCTTCCAATTTCCTATATATTTCCTACATAAAACAAAATGTATACACAAAATGGAAATATTGGGAAATTGGGAAATTGAGAATTGGGAAATACCATTATTTCCTATATCAACTCATGTCTCGTGCCTGCACTGGTGACTTGCATATTATACATTATATTATGATGCATGTTATATGATTATATTTTACACATCCATACTCCATACTCCATACTCCATACTCCATCCTCTATACTCTATACTCTATACTCGATACCTACATTTTATATACATTCAATATGAATCACATTAAACGCTCGAAAGACAAGGCGACATCGGTATTGCCCAAGAAAAAATGGCGAAAGCAAGGAAAAAGTGATCGATCTTCCGAGTTTCTAGTTATAAGACCAAGACAGAAAAATGTGTCTATTCTCAAGTACGTATTTTGAGGTTGATATTACACAAGAATCTAGAATCGGTTTTGTATTCTCCACAGTATTTTGTACAAGAGAATGACATGTATTTTGTGGTTAATTCAACGTGTAATAGTCTCATATCTCGCGTCTCCTATCTTGTATCTACAGTCTACAGTCTAAGGTTTACATTACCATCGACCGCCTTTCCGTATTTGTAGTTTTTCTTCCCGTCACCGCACCACCAAGAACCCAAAATCCAGAATCCACAAGACGGAAATCCAAATCCAATGTAATACGTATAATATAAAGATAATTTGTGTAGTTTACAAAAAAAAATTAGGGAGTACCTTCAAAACAAAAGAGTCACAGCGGCTTCTGGTTTCTGGTTTCTCCTTGTTGTTGGCTTCTTCTTCTTCTTCTTCTTCTTCTTTTGTTTGTGGTGGTGGAGATGAGAGAAAGCGGAAGCAAGAAAACAAGAGACAAATTACGTTCTGGCATGTGCTTCTGCTTCTGCTTGCTCACCCAGCCCAGGCTGTTCATAAATCAAAAATTATAATGACTGAATATATGTATATTGTATATTCATCTTAATTTCCTTCTCCTCCTTTCTTTCTTTCTTTCTTTTCCCTGGCTTCTTTTAACCAACTAACAAAATGACTGAATATCAAATGAATGGTGAATTTTTTTACTCTATTCTTCATTCTGCTCTCTACTTTTCCAAAGGTACATGTGTACTTTTTATTGGATATTGTATTATCTAGAATCTAGAACTTTTAACTTTTGCTGTAAAAAGTATGGGAGAAAATGTCATTTTTATTATGTATTCCTTATTCAAGATTCAAGATTCTACATTCTCTCAGGGTTTCTTGTGTATAACTTTTATAATAATTTAGAACCAGAACCAGAGCCAGGGCCACGAGGTGATTTTCCCACTTTGAGGGAGTGTTTTAGTACAGTTTAGAGCCTGATAACTGGTGTAATGTGTATAATAATGGAAAGGGATAATGGATAATATCTGTAGCGGACTGGCATTGTTAGCTGAGGGAGAAATGTAAAGTGTAGAGCGTAGAGCGTACAATGGTTGAATAAAGTGGAGTGAAGTGAGTGTCCAAGTGGGATTTTGTGCAGCTTTAGAGTTTTGACTGGAGACTGGAGAGTCGAGAGTTGTGAGTTGACGGATTGCCTTCATGGGAGTCAGTGATCAATCATATTTTTCCCGTCTTGTTATGCCAGGAATGTCTATTGTCGAATATGAACTGTGGGTTGTGGAACACTCGCTCCTCGCTTGCTCCACATGCTTGCATTCTGTACTGTTTCTTTCCTGGTTGGTAAGTTATCATCGTTTTAGTTTTTAGTGCTGTTTTATATGGTATTTGGTATATCGTAGTTTCCAGTCACCAGTCACCAGTCACCGGTGCAGTGTGAAAAAAGGGGAGAAGAAAAAAAGAGGAAGGCGATCATTAGACTTTAGAATTAGAAAATCAAGGTTTGTTCTTGTTGTTCTTTGCGGTTGGCTTGGCTTGGCTTGGCTTGGCTTTCCGTTTTCGGGTTTTAGGTTTTGGGTTTTGGTTTTTATACTTTCCCGTGACTCCTGACTTTAGACTTTAGACTTTAGACTCTAGCTGTTAGACTCTTGAGTGTGGGTTTATTTCTCTTTTTAGAGAACTTACCCTCGCCACTATAAAAATAAGGGTAAAATTCAACATCCAACATTTCTATTTCAGTAACTCATTTAAATTCAAACCGCGTTTTACTGCAAGATCTGAAATCTGGAATCTAGAATCTCGAGTCTGGAGTTTTGAAGTTTTAAAGTTTGGGTTAAAGTTTTGTGATGCTTAAATCCTCAGGTTTAAAATCAAAGTATGTTAGAGAAATCAAACGATTAATCAGGATTTAATAAACACGTTTCAATTTTGAGCAACTCGAGTTTTGAGTTTTGAGTATCTGCAGTTGTTCAAAATTCAACATTTAACAGACATGAGTAATCAGTATGCATAATGCGGAGTGTACAGTGTACAGTGTACAGTGTACAGTCAACTGGTAACTGTTTGAAATAAATTAGTTTGATCATTATCCTTGTTCGTTGTTCGTCGGTCGTTGGTGTAGGGAAGTGACACGTAGTGAGCGTCCCGACAAGAAAAGGTCACCGGGTATCATTCCATCTTCCCGCTAGGAAAGTCAAAGTCAAAGTCAGCATGTCATGATGGCTCATTATCATTAGGCTTTGAATATGGAATGTCTCCTCATGGGTTATACATAACACCAAATACATAATATATTATAATATCATAGCGTCTGTATACTGCATAATACTACAGCATGGAATACGTATTTCACTAAATACTCTGAATCTAGAATCTAGAAACAAAAGCCCTTTGAAACTCCATGCTTTTCTCACCAGTCACAAATATCCAATACGAATACTGTGTGTAGTGTGTAGGAAAATGCCTAAGTCTGAAGATATTTTATGGTTTTTCTCTGGTTATGTTCTGGTTCTGACTCTGACTACAGCTGACAATCCATTCCATTCCATTCCACATCGTACATTGCCTAACCATCGAATGTCGATATTGATGCCGATACCGATACCGATGTCAACCATCTCACACAAATTCTCTCGCTCCATTCACTTGACATTTGGACTCGAACTTCCTGTCTTCCTGTCCCTCTCTCTCTCTCTCTCTCTCTCTCTCTCTTTCTCTTTCCATGCTTAATACATGTATGTTGTATGTGTATGCTCATGTTCGTGCTCGGACTGGAAAAGGAAATCGGGAATCCAAAATCTCATTGGATTTCCATTTTCCCCGTTCCGTTCTTCCTGTCCATGTCCTTCATTTCAGCTTTACGGGATGAACCACAGCAATTGCCGGGATTTAAAAGGCTTTATAAAACCTTGGCTGTAAACTGGAATAGAGCTCTTTTCAACTATTTTTACTTGAATTCAATAACTTACTCTAGATTATACATTCTAAACTCTAGACTTTAGACTCTAGATTCGATCACTGGTTTTGTAAATGCCATTGAAAACTAAAAATAAGCACGTCAAAGGCTTAGCATAATGACTGTAAAATACTAAAATACCAAAATCCAAAATAAATACATTTTTCATGTACATATTATAGCATCACCAAGAACGTTAAAATAAGTACAATTTGCACAACTTTCTAAGATACTTTCTACATGTAAAATATTTTTCATTTTGTGATTTTGTTTTTGTTTTTTAGGACTTGGTTGGAGAAGCTGGAGCTGGAGCATAAATTTCAGGATAAATCCATACTCTGTCAGTTCAGTTGTCAATTGGACATGGATAAAAGTTCAGAGTTTAGCGTGCGTCAAAATATTGCTTTGAAGCTGACGACAGGTTGAAAAATTGTGAAACTGAAACTTAGCGAAAGTGATATCAAAAATCGGAAATCCAAAGAAAAGAAATGAGAAATGAGAAATGACAACGTGTAAAAGTGAATGAATGTGTAATTTGAATGTTGACTTTGACTTTGACTTTGAGACTGATGCAATTTGAAATATCTAAGTGGAATGAGTGAGTGAAAATTAAACGCGAGTATCTAATACCTAGTATCTAGTATCTCGTATCTACACTCTACACTCTACACGCATAATACACACGGATTTTTCCACAGATTGTATTTCTCCGCCTCTTCACCATTCACCATTTGTACAACACGCAACATCTAACATTTAGAATCTACAACAGATTTTGGATTTCGCATTTAATTTCCCAGTTTAGTTTGACAGTGATGCTGATGTTGATGTTGATGTGATGTGAACTTGTGACAGCTCGTTGAGTTTAGACTTTAGACAGGTAATATTGCATTCGCACGCAACCAACTGGAAAACGGAGACCAAGATTTTTTTCTTCTCCATATATGCACCCTCGTTTTCTTCTTGTTCTCTTTTGTGTGTCTCTGCTCGTATCAGAGACTAGAGACTAGAGGCTCTAGATTCTAGATTCAAGACGTATCAACATTTTTTTCAACCTCTTTTTGTGTTCTTTGTCTACCTCTCCGATTCCAATCTCAATCCAAATCTCAATCTCAGCCAGAGCTTGAGCTTGAGCTTTATCTGAATCCAGAAAACAGTTGAATCTCTCCCACTCCTTCTCTCAACTTGAACAGAGCACGTAAACACAAATACCCGCTTTTATAATCCAGACTCGTGTGTTTGTGTTTGTGTTCGTGTGCCAAAAACCCACCACTTGCTAAAAACAGTTTGAATAGAGAACAAAGAATTCAAAGAAACTTGAAAAAGAAAAAGAAAAAGACGTACAAGTTTTTGGTGCTCCTTTTTTTCATTTTCAATTAATTCAATTTCAGTGAATAACCTTTTACAACGGCTCTGATGTTGATATCCAAACTCCAAACTCCAAACAAACTTTCTCATTCTTTCAACATTCATCATTCATCATCTCGTGATAACGCATTTAAAAATAGCCCATAAAAGGTGAATTGTTGTATTATACATGGAAAAATTCTAGATTGTTGACTGTTGACAAGTGGTTATTCACGATATTCACGAGAAACCATGATAAATAATAATATTTAATATACAATCTGTAATTTACAGTCTACACTCTACACCACAAACAATTCAAGCTGAAACTGATGATAATAAGTGAAAAAAGTAATGAAACTCTACAATTTACAATCTGCAGTCTAGAGGAATAAAATCATTCAACACAAATTGTGTAAACACAATTCAAGATTCAAGGGAATCCAAATCCAAACAAGTTTTTCCAAGGAAAAATCTGCATTCTACATTCTACGCGTAAAAAGAAAGAAACCTTCCGTCCATTCCTATTGTAATATTATTTATTATTTATATTCAATATTGTACATTTTCCATTGTGTGTAGTCTATTGTGAAATTTGGTGGTTTGGTTGGATCTCGTCAACAGGAATCAAGAATCAAAAGTCAAGTGGATTCCAACGAGTAAACCGAGCAAAAGAATCAAACAGTACAATTTACAATACACTTGTACATTAGGAATCCCCACAATAATAATAATAATAATAATAATATGACGAGGAAACACATGAGAAGATAGAGGATAGAGAATCTAGCATAGAAAATACAGGGAAGGAAACACATGGACGTCGTCAATCTTCATCCTGATCGTCACCGTCATCGTCATTCTCCTTCTCATTCTCATGCTTCTCATCATCAGCTCTCGTGTTAAAGGTTAAACTGCACACAGTGAATAATCGTACGACAGAGGAAATCCAAATCCAAATCCCACAGACAAACTCTAAACTCCAACCTCCAAGCTCAAAAGTACGAGTAACAACTGGAACCCTTTCTGAATGACAATTCAAATCTCTCCGCTTCTCCTCACTTCTCGCCATACGGAACATAAGAACGGAGTACGGAGAAGGGAGATTGAGGGGATTGTGATTGTGATTGCGACTTGAGTGTTACTTTTATGCATATGTTTGTCGTTTGCATCTACTAAAGACAAGTCGAACACAACAATAGTGAGGATTTGAAATTTGAACACTGAACACTGAATGAAGAGGCTTGATCTTTTCCCTCCTTCTCTCACACAAAGTTCCATACGAAACACTAGATCCTAGATCCTAGACTCTAGACTCTAGACACAACAAGAGAACAACAGACAAGACACAATAACAAGTAATGATATGATAATGATATGTCTCTTCCCATCTGATTTACATCAACCATCAACTTGATTTCAATCTTGTCTCGCTCTTTCAAACTCCATATTCAAAACTCCAACTGTTACACACTCCAGTCAAAAGTCAAACCAAAGCAAAAGACACACATGGGACCAAAACTAGGACCCGAGCGGAGGGGAAAATGAGAATCATGTCCACGACAACAAGAAGAGCAACAAGGTCCATGTTCAATCTTCATCTCCATCTACATTTACATGTTTAGTCCCATACACAATACACAATTCATGTAGATGCGTTGTACATTGTATATGTTACACGGACAAAAATCAGAAATATCTTGCCGTCACTTACGATTACGATTCCGATTAAACTTGAACATTGTCACAGAGACACTTTTCCATTTTGACTTTGAACCTTCATGTGCAAGAAAGAGATGAATAATAATAATAATAATAATAATAATAATAATAATAATAATAATAATCAGAGTACACAATCTTGGATCTACATTTGGATTTACAATTTACATGTTTGTACAGTTCAGAGTTCAGAATATAGAATCTAGAATCTAGTGCAAGTGAAGTGTGGAAATTGAAAAGTGCCGGACATGATCCCAGTGTCAAATATCAAATATCAAGTGTAGGTCTGACACATGACATATGACACTCCAAGTCACAAGTCACATTCAGATGACCGTTGATAAATCAGAGCAAACGCGACTCGTACTGGATACTGGACCAAATTCAAATACAACATTTGGATTCCGTTTTGGATTTGGATTTGGACCAAAAAAGTAGAGTTATTTATGTCTAGTGTTTTGCTTCGTGTTATTTGAGCTGAGAATTTAAACAATGTGCTTTAAAATACAAGAACGTGACATTTCTTGTTGTTTCATTAAATCTCCGTCCGTCAACTTTAAACTAGAAACTTGTACAACTGCTTCTACAGTTTATTTATTTACATGTTCGTGAATGAGCATAGAAATATTGTGTAATAGAAAATAGAAAATAAAACAAGTAAAATAAATAAATATAAATAGCCCGAAACCCAAAATCCAAAAGTGAAATAAAATTTAAAGTTTTCTACTGGGGACGGGAAATTGTGAAGAGAAAATTTAGACATTTGTGTATACAAATAGTTGTGGTTGTGTTTTTGTTTTCAGTGTCCATTCACCATTTACTATACTAAACTACACGTGTTGTCTTTGGACCGTTGACTTTTGTACACAGAATAATCGATGATATCATTGTCCGTTGAGGGGAATCGAATCACGGAACACTTCGTAATCATGGACGCGGATTATCAAAACCAGAAATGTAAGTCTAAGTTTTTTCCTACCCTATTTAAATTTTAATACTTGAGACTTTCCACCGTCCAATGCCAATGGAAGTTGTACATAGATTGTAGAATTTTATAGATAGAACTTTGACATTGATGTTTAGAGTTTAGGCTGACTGTACAAATTGAAAGTTGAAAGTTGAACGAGATGTTAATGATAAAACTGATAATATATTTACATATATGTAGAATGTAGAAAGTAAATGTATGCACTTTATTTTAGGCAGATTATTTGTAACTTGTGATTTGTGATGGACATTTAATCCCCAGTGCTTAATAACTCTCAAATCTTGAGCCTTGAGCCTTGAGACTTGAGTCTGGAGCCATTTTTTCAATTTTCAATACAAAGTGGTTCCGTTTTATTCCTAAAACTTTTCTATAGTAAAAAAGAGTCAAGTCAGCACTGAAGCTACTTTTAAATACACATTCAAAAAAATGTGATGGGGCGGAAAAGTTTGGAAATTCGTTTGTACAATGTGTAAATAGTAAATAGTAAATACATAAAGTACATGAGGAATTAAATAGCTTCAAGTTGTCCACATCTCGATACTCGATACTCGATTATTGATGTTTGAGTGTTGCTGGTAGGATTGAGGATTGAGGGTTTTATTCTGATGTGGACTGTGGACACAACACAGGAAGTGAAGGGAAAAAATCTCTCAAGTCTCTAGTCTCCAGTTGTTGTGAGAATGGATTGGAATTAGCATTACAGAGCATTCCAACTTCCGACTTTGGACTTTGGAATGGAACACATTTAACATCCAACTCTCTTGAATCTTGAATTATAAAACCTGCCTCACAATGCACAATAAAATACCATCAAGTTACACAATACACAATTCAAAACATATAGGAAAAGCAAGTACCTAAATGCTAAATGCGAAAAAAGTTTGGCGGGTTTCTCTCGACTTTTGACTGTTGGTTGTTGACTGATTTCCCGGATGCTCTCTTTCTTACACAATCTCATACACACATTTTTGATCCTAGCTCGTAACTCGTAAATAAGTTTTGGGTTTTGAGCTTTGAGTGACAAAATGTCCTCTTCTTGCGTTAGTAAACTCGAGCCACGAGGGATCAAGACTCAAGACTCAAGAATCCAGAGAACAAGTAGTTTCCTGGCTTATGAAAAGAAAGGAGACTATTTTTTATTCCCTCTTTCCTTTTTCTCTCTGACTCTGGCTCTGACTTTGACTCTGACTCTGAATAAAATCTGACTCCTCACTCTTCACATTTTCTCTTACTTACTTTTGACTTTGTTCTTTATTCATCCTGAGGAGTAAAGAGCAAAGAGCAAATCCCTAATATATTTCCTTGTTCTTTGTATTCCCTTTTTCAGTTTTTTGCCACACTCAAAACTCAAAAGAGAATCCTGGGTTCTCTTCTTCTGTTCTTTTACTTTTCTTTGTTCCAAGCTCAAAGCTCAAAGCTCAAATCTCAAGCCTCAAAGGAAAAGGACAAGGCAAATAGTAAAAAAAAGATTAAAGTTTTTAAAATGCAACATTTTTGACACACAGTCAACAGTCAACAGTTTGCACTAGAGTTTTTATTCTGTGACAATTTCACTTGACTGTGGCTGTGATTCTGTGATTCTGTCACTGACATCAGCGTCAGAGGTAAAGAGAAAAAATGCAATGCACAATACAATGGAATGGTGAATCATGACTTAAACAAATTCAAGAACTAACAGATTTCAGACAAAGACAAAGACAAAATTCATAATGCAGAATGCAGAATATCATCTCTTATTTCTAATTGTTAGCTCGTAGTTTTTAGTATTTTGATAGTGTTGTGTATTGTGCTGTGGGATTACAAAGTTCATTCATTTCATTGTCAGTGAATTCCCAAGGGATGGAAAAGTCATAAGTCACAAGTCACAAGTCAGAAAAGAAGAAGGATGTTTAATTTTCATATTCATATTAAATTTTACACGTGACATTGCATGATGTACTTTGTTTTGGCTTTGCCTTCGCTGCACAGTATTTTTAATTTACTCCTCTTTTCCCCATGTTTCAACATTATCCTCCTGTACTTTGTATTTTGTGAATAATTGATAATTGGTTTACCGGTATTCTGCTTTCATGTATTGTACACTGTAAATATATTCCTAATTCCTAATCCAAGTAAAATAAAAATGACTCAAATAATATGTACACACTACACACTCAATCTAGAATCTAGGATCTAGCATAAAATAAGCAAAGAAAAGAGGATATTATTATTATTCCATCTGCTAAATAAAACATGGTGGTGCGAGAGCATAATCTGATTTCAAAAATCCAAATCCAAGTCCAAATCTCTGTCTCCTGTCTTTCTATCTTTCAACTTTCAACTTTCAATCTCTCACCTTTTCAACTCTCGTCCTCGTCGTCGTTCCCATCTGCATGAACCCCTCTGTCTGTGCTTTTGGGGAGATTTTCCATTTCCCTTTGAATTATGAGTGGATTCCTCTTTCTTGTTCTCGTTCTTTGAGCCTGTTCCCCTTTTTAACTTTGAGTGTGGCACCGCATTCCGGATTTCATTGGTCTACTCAAAATGTACGTTTTTCCGTTGGTTGTTCTTTGTGCATCTCTCTCTCACTCACTCACTCACTTTTACTTTCTGTCTGTTTCTTGCATCGATACCAAGAAAATGGAAAATTGAATTTAACTAAGTAGATGTATGGATAAAGTGTGGAGTGTTGAGTGTGGATAGAGAATGAAGAAGAAAGGGTTAAGGCAATTCCCTTCCCGTAGGGCCAATTTTCATGTTTTCTCATTTCCTTCTTCTCTCTTGTCTTGTCTTCTCTTGTCTCGTCTTATCTTGGAAAGGGGAAATAAGTGAATTTGCAAGGGTAATCATCGAAAAATCACATTTTCTCTCCCTCTTCCTCTCTACTTTTTCTACTCAAAATTTCACCGCTCTTAACTGAGTTTCCTGGAATATGTGACTCTCCCTTGATTTGGATTCTTGACTCTTGACTCTTGATTTTTGATGCTTAATGCTTGATGCTACAGGTACGGGGAAATCAGGAAATTGAGCGTACAGCCTTACACATGGAAAATTAAGGGTTGAAATTACATTCACCCTCACATAAAATAATATAACATATCTTACATAAATCTCAAAATCTGACTAATTTCTCCCTTCTCCGTGCAGACTGCAGACAGCAGACAGAAAAACGACTAATAATAAAACATAAAAATCAAAATTCAAAATTCGAAACTGCCATCGGAAATACATTTGTGGGACACAAACTTGCCATTTGCCATTTGACATTTGACATATTACTAGTAATTGACACGTAATGAAGCGCATGAAAAATGTATCCATGTTTGAATGCATAAACATGAATATTATTTATCGTCCAACGCCCAACTCTTAACGCTTAACGGTTTCTTCAACTTTGTACATTTGTACATTTTGCATTCTACGTTCTATGTTCTACATTTTTACGACTATGAAATGCCAAATGGCATGCGGATAAAAGATAATAAATCTCTTTTATTAGCATGATTAATCACGTCTGATTTTATCAATGATCAGTTATCAGTCATCAACGTCGTTTTTTATCCATGGTCATAATACATTTACAGTTGACAGTTGACAGTAGAATTATCAAAGTAAAAGTAGTATCAATATCAGAATCTGAATCAAACAGACAGTTAAAAATGTATAAACCACCGCATTTTTAAGAAATAGTGAATATGATATAGTTAGCAAAACAAGTACTTGAATCTTGAATTTTTTTTCGCATAAAATGGCGTATGTACCAAAATATCAGAGTAACAGACTTAAAATAGAGTCTAGAATCTAGACAATATTTTTTAGAATTTGGAATTTAGAGCGTCAAAATATGAAAAGTTGATGGCTCGTCGTCGTTTCTTTCTCTGGTGCTTTTACCCGTGTCTTGTGTTTACTACTTGAGCTCTTCCGGAACGCAAAAAGGAAACGTAGGATTAAAACGAGCGTAATGTTGTGTGTTTTGTGGTCGTATGTACAGTGTACAGTGTACACTCACTTGAACTAATTGACTCTATTTGGTCCTATAAACATCATAAAGATTCATAAAACTGTCAAATTTCTCTAAATTTCCCAATTAATACTCTTTTCCCGCTCTGTTCTCTCTCGCTCAACACTTTAAACTGTACACTTTATATTCTGTCTTGTGTCATACACATTCCTTCGTGGTTTGGTTTCATTCCAGTTTGAAACCCTCATGTCTAATGTTGTTTTCAAACCACATTTTGCAACATTTGCATCCAGCATTCAGAATTGGAATTGGAATCGGAATTGGAATTTGGGGATAAGTAAACACACAAGGAAACAAATAGATGTACAAAATGAAAAGGGGGTTCAGTTCCAATTTTAGAAACTGTATTGCTGAATTCTAGATTTTAGATTTTAGATTGGCCTGGTCTCAAAATGAGCATGCACAGTGAACACTGAACAGTGAACATGGAAATGGCTAACTAAAAACAAGAGTATCACGTATAAAAACATGTGCACCATATTCAGTGTATAATTTATAATATATAGAACTTTGATATGCATATGCTATTATTTGAATATGGGTATAAAGCGCACTTTTGTCATTTCGCCACTCTTAATGAAAGATTGTGACTCATAAAAGGAGAGGATAGAGGATGGGAAGGAAAATAAAAGCGAGAGCGCAGAGAGAGTAGGAAAAAGAGAGAGAAGAAGGGATAAAGTGTTATTGGAGAGAAGAGAGGGAAGGAGAAGAGCACTTGCCCCGAATTACCAGACTGCTGACAGAATTATTATTATGAGCCGAGAAAGAAACACTAATAAACTATATTATAGAAAAAGTATGACTACGACTGGAATATCTGCATAGATCCTCTGCGCTCTAAAGTCCACACACTACGCACAAGCTGCAGACTTTAGACACTGCAGTAGATGTTTATGTCTTCTTCTCTCTGTTTTATCTACTTCCTTCTTTCTTTCTGTTCCCTGTTCCGTATGAAAACTTTAAATAAACTGTGCAGTCAATAATACACTGTCATTTTCAGTCTTGAATCTTGAGTTTAGAGTCTTGACTCAAGACTTGGAGAAAAAAATCAACGTGTCGAATGTCGAATGTTGAATTTTCAGACAAATAAGGAAGGAATCAGTATTGAGATCCTAATAATATCGTTCTTGTCTTATATCTTATATCTACAGACTACAGCCTAGAATGTTGAGAGTAGAGAGTTGAGTAGTACAAAAGAGATACACTAAACTTTGGTGTTTGGTATATGAAGGGAAGACATGAGACAGCTGAGGGATAAGACACAAGACACAAGTGAAAATTTATGCTCTCTCATCATTTCTCACCATATAAAGCATCTGCTCGCTATTCGCTATCATTCTGTCCGAGCACAAATTTCCTCGTAGATTGTGTACCGTCGACTGCAAAGTCTTTGTGTGTTGTATTTTGTACTGGATTGAATTTTGAGTTGGATTGGATATGATATCGTATCCACTTTCTCATTCCTCGTTTGCTTATTTATTTTCTCCTTTTCAAAACATACACTAATATCATAACATATTTGAGCCTGTAGACTGTAGACAATGTAAACTCTGGGTTCTGGGTTTTTATTTACCATTTACCATTTACCATATGCAGATAATAATAATAAAAGATTCAAATGAAATGTTAATGTCATTACACCTTATTATAAATAAAAAGTTATGACCGTATTCGCTATTCCCTCCAACTGAGAGTTTGCCGTTTGCAGTTTGTAGTTTGTACGCATCCTAAATTCTACAATCTACACTCTGTACTCTGTAGTCTGTAGCAATAATAATAATAATAATATTATGGCAGTTGTTTTAACAGCTATCATAATAATTATGACTGTATTCAAATTTTCCTATTCACAATCCACAGTCCACAATCCAGAGTTGTCTGTTCTCTTCTCCGCTGCCAAGATTTTTAGATATGCTATTCATTATTTATTCATGGATCCAAAATCTAAACACTACACATACTACATGTAATATGTAATACATAAAATATTGAATGTACATCGTACACGTGTATTTGTGTATTTTAGCATGTCATCATTTCATATTTCATATGCTGTCAATATCAGCATTATAGATTTACAATCCATATATTTTTTATGCAAAACATCTCCTCAATTCACAACACTTGTAGACCCATTTCCATCCATTATCCTTTACCATTTTTTCAAATTCTGACAAGGAAATGCAGTGGATCAATTCTATTCAATTCAATATTCAACGCACTGAAATGTATTACGTATTACTTCACTGCACTGCACTCCACTTTGCACTACACTGAATGACAAATGCAGCAGAAGAAAGGAGAAAGTGATTGCACGCTCAGACATTTATTTCTCATGCCTGGATTTTCCCAGAGAAAATATATTTTTGTTTGGCTTGGCTTGGCTTGGAGGGAACTGGCAAGTGGTAGTGGCAGTTACAACGGCAGTAGAATGAGCTTAGAAAACAGAGGTTGAGGAAGAGAAACCTTAACAAGTCTCAAGTAGTCTGGAAGTCTGGAAACTGGAGACTGGAGACTCAAGTTGACAGGGAAGAGGGAAAAGAGATGTGTGATATTAAAATATTATTACTACACAGAGTTGTGCAAACTATCAGCAGAGTCTAGAGTCTAGAAACTAGAGTCTAGAGATACTGAAGAGACAGGAGACAGAGGAAAGAAAGAAGAAAGGCGAGGAATTTTTCCATGTAATATGACTGTATTATGGTCACCCCGATAATATTGCCATACATCTTTTCCGAATATTGAATGCTGAATGCTGAGCGGGGTAGTAAATACATCACGAGGTACATCGTACAAGTGCATCATATCCTTTGAAGAGGACGTCATATCTTATCACAATACGTAATGCTCCTATCATAATATATTGGACACATTCTACATTCTACAGTCTCCAATCTACAGGATGCACTAACAACCTAACAGCCTCAAAAACATCCACAATCCACACCACACACATCAAAACAGCAACAAAATACACGACTCTATTTCTTTTGGTATTGTCCGTACTCGACTCTCGGCCTGGTACAAAAGGATGGCATGAAATTTACATGTTTCATGTGGACAAGGACATAGCCCATACCCCATACCGCATATCCGATATTACACGAATGATGTACTGCTCACTCCGTGTAATGCGCATCGTGCACCATTTAGAATGTAGAATGTAGATGTACAATGTAAAATGTCATGTAGAAAGTGACAGGAAGCGAGTCGTTGGTAAGGAAAAGGTGCCAGATAAGGGAAAAGGAGAAAATGATGATGAAGGCGACAGTGCAGAGCACAGAGTTTGGAGATTGGAGTGTAGGAGGACGGCAGAGCAAAGGCATACTTGAAAATTGAAAGGAAAATGGACGATGGAGCCATAACAAGAAGAAGAATTCGGATATTTGAGAATTCTTATTGAGCCGCCTACGATGAATGCTTTGGTGCATATAGAATGTAGAATGTACATGAATGTAAGCATAAGAATAGGGATTGAGAAGAGGGAGAAAAGCTCTTGCATCTTGTGCCAATATGTTATCATGTGTTGTGTGATGTTGTATCTTGTATTATTTTCCATGTATTTATCTGTGTGTCTGTGTGGTGCGGTATCTTGCGTGCTCATAGGAATTTGTTTGCGACTACTTGAATGATTTACAGCTCCGGAATTTCTCACCCTCCTCCAAAGCAGTAGAAAAAGAAGGGAAGATGCTTCTTCTCTTATTTTCTTCTTTTCTTTCCCATTGTATCATATTAGTTTTTGCGCACCTTTCCCCACACTCTCAATTCTAAACTGAAAACTCTAAACTCTAAACTGTAATCTACAGATACAGTCTACCAAAAGAACTGTGCAACTTGAGCATTGAGCATACTGATAGCCCTACTGTCTACTGTCTACTGTACACTGTATACTCTATATTTTAAATTCTAGATATAGACTCGACACTCGACACTCGACTCTCGACTCTGGAAACTCGACTGAGCTGAAATATTCAAGTATTCAAGTATTCAACTTGCAGTTTCGAGAGCAGCTTTAGAGGAACAGGGGAAAATTGACGAGATACACATGAAGGAGCTTTTCCGCTCTTTTACCTATATCAACATTTTACATGTGTACAAATGCAGCTATATTTATTTATCTCTCCTTTCCACCCTCCCTACAAGTTTTAAGTACAATTATTCCTGTACATTTACATGTGTGGATGGTGGAATGCTCGAGTGTAGATGTAGGATGTAGAGTGTAGTCAACGGAGCTTCAAATTCAAATCCGACTGCAGTTCTGAACTGAAACTCGAGTCAGAATCGGAATCCGGATCCGGATCCGGATACAAATTCAAGTACAAATCCCAAGTTGCAACATGCATTCGTATTACGCAACTTGCACATGCAAATCTAAATCCAAGGTGAATCCGGATCCGATCTCAAGCAGTCTCTTTCCTCTTTTGTATGTTGTAGACACGTGCATGAGAAGTTTGTACTTACAGCTCCATGTTTTCACATATCTAGAGTCTAGAGTCTAGGGACATGTATTATGTATTGCTGTAGGATTTAAGCCTCTAGATTCTGTAGATACAAATGCTGTTGCTGTTGCTTGTAACTTGTGATACTGTGGACTGTTGAATTTGAGTTTTCAGGTTGTAAAGTCTACATGGAACACTGAATTATTGCACACTGTAGACTGCAGACAGATAATAGATAAAATGTGCATGACTGTGACAAAAGTTCCTTTTATTGCAAGTCTATTGGGAATTGAGGATTGGGAAATGCATTTCAATCTTATCATTCTTATCATTTGGAGAAAATCAATTCATTTCCTTACACACTCAACATGTAACATTTTTCAACATTTTCTCTTTTATCCCTAAAAATTCTTGTTGTCTGTCACGTTTTTGATCTTTTATCTCACTGTTCTCTGTGTTATGTAGCCACTGTTGTAGATACATCACGCTGTATACTATGTATTGAAAAAGTCTTTGTGTGCGTATTTATGCTTTATGCTTAAAAGTGTCGGGAATGCTATAAAATTCCTGATTTTTTCAAAAGAAACTGAATTTAGGAGTACAAAGTGCCAAGTGCCAAGTACCAAACGCCAAACGCCAAGTGCCAAGTGAAAGGAGATTTTAAATCAGACGTTTTAAAACTAAATTTTCCTTCAAAAAACATAAAATATCCAATATCCAACAAATAAAATGAATGTTTTTGTACTGTTGTACATTGTAGATTTATACGCGTTTTAGAGTTGACGAGTTGGAAGCTATGAGTTATGAGGATAATATAATTCATTTAATATCTACAATCTACACATATTTTTTGCACCGTTTTGCAATGTAAATAAAGGAATAATATGATACTTTTGCATCTACATCTACATTTACATGTGAAGCTGCATCGGTATATGTGGATTCATAAGCCACAACATGATTTGACTTGAAAAATGGGAAGAAAGTGCACATACTACTGCTATTCATAAACGGGAGGAAAAAACAGAGAAAGAAAGAGTGCACCGTTTGAGAGTAAATGGAGGATGGTGAGGGGGAGTGGTTGTGTGTTGTGTGGATTGTGGAGTTTCAACTGTTTTCCATAGCTACATCAATCTCCATACTCTATACTCTATACTCCATAGAAAACGGAGCACTCGTACGTTATTTACTTTGTATTTACTTTGTGAATTTCCCAAGAAAATGAGAGAAATGAGAGTATAAGAGTGAATGAGAGAGAGAGAGAGAGTTTCCTTCCCATTTTCTCAACTCATAATTTTCCCCAGAAAATAACCTTTATTTATCTATCTCCTCTATCTCTAACACTCGTCCTCACCTCGTCTCTTCTCTCATTTCTCCTTCCTTTCCAAAAACACCGAACCGAAACCCAAAATATAAAAGTGGAATCCTCTTCATCTCCTCAGAAGCTCAGAAGCTCAGAAACTCAGAAACTGGGAAGAAACTACATTCACCGCCAAATCCAAATCCAAATCCATACGTCTTACTTACATATAACAAGGATGGAGATAATATACGCACTTTCACATGGCATTTAAACCACATCGTTACCCGTCTCCTCACATTACTCCTCCTCTCCCTTTTCATATTTCTGTAATCCTAGTTGATAATATCTACGCCGAACATAGTGAACATGGAACAGGATAATACAGATGCATTTTGGGAGACGAGTTGTATGCTGATGCTGTATTGTAGATTGTAGATTGTGCACTTTGTGGTGCACTGTGAATATAATATCAGTTTCACAGACTAAAGACTCAAGACTCAAGACAGTGAAAATGTTCATCTTCATATTACCTCAGAACCACAAAACACAAAACTACAGAGCAATAGAATATCTCATGTCTCTAATACAGTTTAATCCCAATCTGTATCATGAGTCTAGAATCTAGAATCTAGAATCTAGAGTTTTGAGCATATGAAAAATAAGAAAAGGAATCTGATGTCGTCATCTGAAAAATCTAAAGAAAATGAAATATAAAGGTACACTTTGCTCCGCTTCGCCTGTGTTCAAATGCTGGTTGGCTGGCACATGGCAATTCTTGAACGTCAGGTTGAGGCTCATTTCATCGTTTTCATCCATTCATTCGAAAATATAGATCGAGATCTGTATTAAAAGATGTATGATGATGGGAGGAAGAAATAAGAGTGTACTTTTCTTTTAGATTTTTATATCATGTTTATAGTTCTAAGTATGTACAAAGGAAAAAGAAGTTGTCTCTTTCTCTATAAAATCTTCCGTCTTCCATCTTCCTTCTAGTCTAATCTATGGACCGTCTTTTCTCCAATAATCTGCCAAATACCCAACTAAATCCTTTTCATTTTATCATCTGAACCACAAACCAGGCAAAAGGCAAACCTATGAGTTTCTTTTTATTCATTCATTCATTCGGTTCCTCTTTTTACTCTTAGCTCAGCTCAGCTCTTTGGCTTTCTCTGCTCTCCATCTGGTTCTAGGTTCTAGCTATGGCTCTGGCGTCTTAACCGGAGTAGCAGTTCCATTTCTTTACCTTTTCAAGAAAGGAGGGGAAATTCTGGGATTTTTTATGTTGATCGACTCTATTTGATTTGATTTGATATGATTGGAATTTGGAATTCATTTGATTGTGAGATAGAGATTGAAATTGAGTGAAAGATTACTCACAGAAATTGACGGCGCTAATACACTTTTTTTAAATCTCAAGTCCAACTGAATTGATAATAATAATTATTATTATTATTATTTCTTATTACTCTTCTGATTAGTAGAAAAAATTATCAGACTCAAAATATTCATTTCAAGTATATTTAATACTATTTAAGTAGTTTACTATAAAAATAAAGGCACCTGTTTAAATATTGCAATTGCATCTCTTTTTAGCAACCTTGAAAAAAATGTAGGTAAAATAAATAGAGACATTAAAAGAAAATATTGAGATGGCTTTTTTCTCTCTGTACGTCTTGATTCTTGATCCTTCCCTTTTTCTTGAAAATTATTGCATGTATAAACAAAACTGGAGATGGAAAATGGAAGTTGTAAGATGGAGAACAGAGCACGGAAAAGATGAATGTATTTCCATTTAAATCAGACAGAGTTATGGGAATCATTTGTCAATTTTATTGGCTTTTAAATACATTGAGAATTCATGTACACATCCTATGCACTGCACACTGCACACACTACACTCAGTTAGCAGTTGTAGGTTGTAGTAGAAAAAACACGTCAGGAATAACCACAGTCCATGGACCATGGGCTAAAGACCACAGACTACAGATTTACTACTCGCGCTCTAAATGATAAAAAATGTTCATCGTTTATCGTTGGGTACCAAAATTGATAATCGCAGATCGCGGATAGAAATAATGGAAAATTACAGCATTTTTAATAAAAGCAACATTTTCTATTTTCTATTTGCATTGCCAAAATCAGAAATTCGTTCCTTGTACTTTCTACTACTGACTGCTGACTACAGTATAGTTTGTCGTTTATTCATTCATCAAACATCATACACATTCAGTATGCAGTGTTTTCATACACACAGTTTTATAAACAAAATGACATGAAAATTTTGAAACGGAATCTACTTAAAGATAATGAGAGCGATGACATATTTAATTTTCCCTCAAATGTCAAAATCCAAAATGTATCTCAAATCTCCAACCTCAATTTTGTCCATGTACTCGTTGATTGTAAATCATGGAAAATGGAAGTGTATTCATATGAGACACGGTGCTAATTACAGCTTGATTTGGATTTTGAATGATTTTAACATGGATACATATTTGAGTTGACTTCCCACTGCAGTCTCAATTCTTAGCTCTCCAGTGCAACGAGTATAGAGTATAGAGTACAGGTGGTAATAATTGCAGTTTGTATATCCCACACGGCACATGATGTGGCTGAATGTATAAAATCTAGCTTCTACAAATTACAGATATTCATTAAAATGGAGTAATTGATACAAAATGGGTGTACAAAACTACCATTACTGATTTTATTACACTTTGAATATGACTCTGAGCTCAGCCACAATTATATTCAAATTATCATGAGCATTGAGCCTTGAGCCATGATATGTGTATGAAAATACTCAAATTTGAGGGGAAATATTAGCAATTCTCATGTGTGTGATCATATCTATCTATCTCTAAATATCTACGCTCAGCGCTTCGTAGCTGCACAATGCACAACATTGGGGTTTGACGCCCAATCCAAAATCCAATTCATAATCAAAATCCAAGTTTTCTAATTCTCCTTCCTACTGTTCGTCTACGGTCTACTGTCTACTGTCTACTGCTCGTTATAATATAATTTTCGGGTTGCAATTAGTGAACAAGAGCTCCAGTTTATGAGTACAGAAGTTATCTTTATCTATTATTCTAGGCTTTCTCGCTCGTTTTCTGTTTTTCTCTCCTTTTCTCTGCTCATTGAAACATGGAAGTGTGAATACTAAAATAATTAACTCATTGGCACGTGGTGGCTCTAGACTCTAGACTCTAGACTGCCAATTAAAATACACACGAGTTTCATCAACCTCCTCCTTACAGATGCATTGGCGTATTATTTGTACAGATGGAAATGCATAGTACATGTCAACTACATGGAATATGGAATAAATCTCTTTATTTACAAAACCAAGGTACTGAGTATTTAGTATTACGTTCGCACCTTGCAGATTTTAAACACGGTAAAAAAGGGCATGTATTATAAAATTTAGTTTGAAAATGGCGGTTATAATTGTCAATTTATTTTTGATTATCGTCAGTCATCAGCCATTCGTAATTTAAATTCAAGTGCCTGTACAAATTTTACAGGAAATGCAACAAGCGATCAAGTACCTTTTATTATTATTATTTGTCTTTTACCGAGTTGACTTTTACCGACAATGACAAGTGCTGAATGAAACTAAAGGTGCTGAGGGTGAGGAGTTGTCGCCTTGTGCTTATCTTCTTCCAGCTTATTCTGCCGTTGATCGCCCTTGTTCTAGATTCTAGATTCTAGATACTATGTTTAAGTGGTTCACTTGACGAGGGATAATGGAAGGTGAAAGGCAGAAGATTCAAGAGGAGTCAATAGCTTTATACTGTACACTGCAGAGTACAGAGGGTTCAATGTAGAATGAACATGGTATAAAGTACACCTAATAATTATGTAAAATATTCACAATAGTGAAAACCCTGTTGAATGTTGAATGCACCCTTTGACGTTGACTTTGAATAGAAATGGAAATGGAAATGGAGAGTGCAGAAAACAGTGAAGAAATGCTGAAGAGAAAGGAGGATGAAAGGAAGGGAACGAGTCGGTTGGATTTCATAATGGTCCTTTTCTTCACTCAAAGTGCATTGTCTAATGAAATTTGGCAAGGCCTGAGTAGACATTGAGTTGTGAGTTGCACTGTTCTCTCTACAATCTAAAATCTAGAATCCAACTTCCAACACTCCCTCACCAGTGCAGTGCACTCTGCAGTCTGCAGTCCCTAGTCAAAAGATAATTGCATCGATGCACAAGTTAATTATCCAACTTCCCGACAATTATTATCATGGTGTGTCTCTCTCTCTCTCTCTGTATTCCGTCCTATTTTCTCAATTCTCAATCCTCAGTACAGCCGTTTATCGAGTGTCAGCTCATCTGTAACGTAAGCAGAATGCCTACAGCCTACAGTCTACAGTACAAAATTCAAAGAGGAGCGACGATTCCCTCAACCTTTTCTCTCATTCACACCGCTCACTTCTCACACTCACATATACTTGTAGAAATAGGAATAGAGAATATCTACCTATCAATTCCACCTACACTCTATCTGTACTTCATATTTAAACCTATCACTATATAATTTGAATTCTCTGCCCTGTAATTTAAACAAGTGAAATGTAGTCTCGAGTCTCCAGTCTCCAGTTTCATTGCACTACAAATTTTAGAATGTAGAAGCAAGCAGCCTGTTGGTTTCTACCACTTCGCACATGAACTTATAAAGTTGGTGGTGCAGTTTGTCAATGCTTGATTTGGATTACAGTAGCCCCGAGTTACTTTACTTTGTCCATGTCACTACCGTTTTCGATAGCGTTGCTCTACTAATGCTGATGTTGCTGATGATGTTGCTGATGATGTTGTTGAGAAAGTCAAAGCAGCTGTAGTGTCATGTACTACAAATTTTTCTTGTTGGTTGTGGTTGCATATTGTCAGAATTCAGAAGATTACTTGACTAAAGACTCGAGACTCGAGACTCAAGACTCGAGACATTAGCTCTTAGACATTTACAAGAAAATAAGAAAGTCAACTTGGAACCCAAAGCTATTGACAATGAAAGTTGAGGCTAAACTCTAAACTCATAGACGGAGCTTCAAGCTTCAAGTCATCATGTCAAATACCAAATACAACCCAAACCAACCTAAAGCAAAACAGATCGAACGAAAGAAAGACAAGAAGTTGGGATGATTGAGGAAGGAAGAACGAGGCAGTATACGGTAGAGACTGAAGGGGTGAATCTGGTCTAGTATCTAGTGTCGAGTGTTGAGTGTCTAGTTGTAGAATATTTCTAGATTTCTAGACATTTTTTATTTTCTCTCCTTCACCACATCGTGTTGTGATGTGATGTAGCTGGCGGCTGGCTGCTGGATTTCTGCTAGATTTTACAGATCAATATGAGTGATTCAACTCTCAAGTCTCAAGTCTAGGTTCTGGTTTCTAGTTCTTTTATAGTTAAGTGATGTGATGTGGTTTGGTTTGGTTTGACTTAGTTTTGTTTGGTGAGGTTCCTCTTTCAACCCTCCGTATGGATTCTGCATTTTTGGATCTTTCATGTTCCATGTTCCATGTGCTCAATGCTCAATCTATATATAAAATACAAAAAATAGAGAAATAGAGTCAGGGAGACAGAGAGAAAGGGAGAGAGAGAGGCCAGACGGATTGATTGAGTAGCAAGCGTGCTAGTTTTTGGTTCTGGTTATGCGTGCTACTGAAAGTTTCCTTTTGATTTCCTCAACTCTACTCAACTCAACTCAACTCAAGGGTTTTTATTTCCCTCTTCTGCTCACTCGTTTATCATCTTTTTCTTTCTCCAGTCTCCACTCTCCACTCACAGTAACTTTAGAAGCAGTAGTGATGGCAATCATACGCACGCATTGCATTATTCTCCTTATATTCTGTACATCCACCAACGATGCACTACTTAATACTTACTCAATACTCAATACTGTATACTAAACACTGTCAAAATTCAAAACTCACAACTCAAAATTCCCAAGGCTCAAAGCTCGAAACATTTTTACTTTGCATAAAACCTCCCCATTCCCCATCCTTGAACTTGAACTTGAATCTTGAATCCTGTGCTGCCATAATAATAATCATAGTTGTAGTCAAAAGTCAATCATGTTTACAGTTTATATTTTATAGTCGATAGTGAGAAGCGAACGTAGTGTAGAGTGTAGTGCATCTCTTTTTACTATCCCAACGTTTTTCCTGTCATTTGACAAGAGTCAAGAGAATTTTAAATAAATGAATGGAGAAAAATTCCCAGACTTATTCACTATTTACTCAGTTGCAGCACTCGCGTTTGATATTTGAAATACATACGGTTCATTTCAATTCTAAAGCTTTGTTTCTTTTTAATTTCAAATAAGTTAAATTCCATTCAACTTTCTCTTGTATTCAATCATAAAGTAGGGAATAAAGTTATGAAAATGATGATTTCAACATTTAATTCTCTTGCCTTTTGATCGTGTCTATTTTCTCTTTTGTGTTTTGTTTTATGCTTTGTTGACTCTGAAATTTCAAAAATATGTAAAGAAACCACGATACGTTTACAAAGAAATTCAATATTATGGAGATTTGAGATGAACAAAACAAAACAAAAAACAAAACCAAACGAGTTGAAACATGTTTAAGCTTGTGCAATATCTACGTACAACGCACAAGTTGCAGTTCAAGTTTGCCAACATATTAAGAAATGTCTTTCTCTCTTCGTCATCTTTATTCTTCCTCCTTCTCGTCATCAAAAAAGTTTGGTATTGACAATACTGTATATAGAAGAAGAAGACAAAGGCGAGGACAAAGGACAAAGGAACAAGACCAAAACCAAAACCAAGAGAAAAGAGAAAGACGATGACGAAATATGGAAAAGAGGGAAAAGAGGGAAATATGAGAGTGTCAGTCATTTCAATTTCTTTTGGCTTCTGCTGTCGCTT
>JAQGBH010001968.1:0-27644 GCA_034698265.1 Sminthurinus aureus
ATCGAGTAGACGTCAAATATGCATCGTCAGAATATGTCTCGTCAAAAACGCCGTGTCGGCCAAAACACCGGGAATCCATTTGTCTTGTATTTCGTGTTTTGTATTTTGTATCTTGTGTCTTTTGTCTGTAAGAAGCACAATATACCATGTAAACCTTTGTCTCCTTTGTTTTAAGCATAGAGCATAGAGCACAGAGCAAAGATGATAAACGTATTTTGTATTTTATAAAAGTGGTGATGCTTGGATAATCTTGATTCTGTTTGCGGAAAAAAACAAAGGAAAAAGTAAAGGAAGTACAAAGATAGAGATAGAGAGATGTTAGACAAATCACGGGAAGCATACAATATGCTGTACGAAGACACTACTGACTATCCACTACCGACTACTGTTCTGCAGAAACACACGCACAGTAGAGAGTAGAGAATGCATTTTATATGGGATACTCTCGTCTCCTGTCGCTTTACTCAAGTCAAGTCACTATAAATGTGAATCTAAATGAATTATAACGAATAATAACGTGTGGTCTACTCTCTACTCTGGGCTCTTGGCTCTTTTATCTTAACAGTTGACAAGGCTAGGTAAGGTAAGCTTGAAATTCATCCACTATCCACATCCAACAAGGACAACAACAACACGCTGTCATCTCTTTTGAACGTAAATATAAACATAATATATTTGATTGTCTATACATTCTACATTCTACAATCCAACTTTATATCAATATGAAGAGTTGGAATGATAAACAGTTGCAATATCTTTACTCTTTACCTATACTCTATACTCTATATGATGAAGATTTAGTATTTTGTACGGACATAGACATGAGACATGAGGTGGCTTGCCGACTGACGGTGGGAAGCCATTAAGAGAAAGAATAAGGGAAACAGAACGAACGTATGGTCTGATGTGAGTTAAGTGTCATAGGTATATATATATATATGTGTGTATGATGTACAATAAATTATTATAATCTTATACATTGTACGTATGTACAATGTACAGTGTACAGTGTACATAATATGGACATATTATGGGGGTAGAAAGAAATACCATGCGAAAAACTTGGTTTCAACCACGACCAAAAAAAACGTGTAGAAATGAGAGACTTTGGTTCGTGGGAACTGTATGTACCTATGCATGTTTAGAATGTAGACACATCGAAGCAGAAAGAGTAGAAGAGTAGAACTTGGTTTGAACAATGAGTTGTGCTGAGCTGAGCTGAGTTGTGTTGAGCTGCTACCCTCTAAAATCTCATCTCTCTTTTTCTTTCTCAAAGGGAGTAGATGACTGCATGTGCATTATGTATCATGTATAATGTACATAGATATTGACATTGCACACAGCACAACATTCAACATACAGCATGCACACACACACACACACACACATTTAGAGTAGAGGGAGGGCCAACCCTCCAATTTCCCTGGTCCACAATGTACAGTGTACAGTGTATGGTGTATAGTGTGTAGTTTGGAAGGAATACAGAATAGGACGAGGTAAAGGGGGTGCAAATCAGTATCCGTGCTCGTGTGTTGCCCTGCAAACGTCAGAACTTACGCACCATGTGGAAGCCTTAAGGGTCGCAACAGCATCAACACACTCCAACACGCGACCAAACGACTCACAACTATCCGACGAGCAACCCAACAGCAACGTTTTCTTCGTCTCCACATCCACATCCATGACCTGACCGGAAATCCGAATCCGAATACGAATCCCAATCTGAATCAACAGAGTTTCACATTTCCTCAGAAAAATATAAGACAGATTTTGTCATCTTTCCTCTTCCTTTTCCTTCTTCTTTACAATAGCTGTAATCTGTAGTTCCAAGTGAAAAATCTGAAAAAAATGCAACAAGTTGAATCAAGTGAATCAATCGTCCGAGCTTTGCCACTTAACTCCAATTTTAATTAAAAGTGTTGATACCGATTCCGATTCCGATTTCAACATACAAGTAGAAAGAAAAGAGGAAAAACCATTCCATTTTACAATCGGCCTCTAAAAATAATTAAAGGAGAACAAGAAAACAAGTTAAATCAATAATACTGTTTTCCGGATGTAAATTCAATAGACGTGAGAGTAACTGCGTAATTTTTTTACTGTGGAAAAACAAGTTTACAATGACAACGACAAAAACAAGAAAAAGTACTTGAGTTTTAGTTCAGTTTAAATACGTAGAGTAAAAAAGTTACAAGTTTCCTAGTTCTAGATCTAGATCTAGATGTAGAAAAAAGAAAGTGATCGCATTGATCTTAAATCCTCTAGAAACCGATTGTGATCAATAAATTGAAATTTAATATGTAGTCACACTTTGTTCACATTTTAATCTTCCGTATGCTTCAAACTCCAAACTCCAAACTTCAAATTTCAAAGCAAGTGACAAAATTAAAAGAAAGTAAAGTCTGAGAAGAGTTGTTGTGACAGGTTAAAATTTCAACACAGTTAATATTGACGCATCACCGCTCTCATCGGCGTTTTCGTCGTCCTCAACAACATCTTCTGCTTCTTTCTTTTGGGAATCTTGGATTCCTAACCCAAAAGAAGAAATGGCCAAGAGAACTCTCTCCGAAAGTGACTGTGACGATCTCTTCTCGGACACAAAGGACAGGTAAAAAACAAACGCTCGGTTTCTTCTTTCTTCGTTCTTTTCCCCTTTAATTTTCTTCCTACGTAATTAAAACGTTTTCCGACTTTACATTTATATATCAGATATCAGGTGTCAAATTTTAATTAATTCAATTTAATTTTCACTTCTAAATACTAAGAAAATTCTAGTAGTTCTAGTAATTTCACTTGGAATTTTTCCACCTTATAACAGTAGACAGTAAACAGCATTATGTTGTGTAAATAGTCAATAGTCGCTAGTTAATTTACGTAATACCTTCGGGAATACCACTTGATCAATTTGATATTTGATCATTGAGCATTGATCATTTATAATATGAACAATGACCACACAGTATGAAAAATTTGTCAACAAGTCCCTTTGATCTTGGTTAGAAATTAGAAATGAGAAATTATAAATTGGAGATTATATTTTACATTTTATATTTTACATTGCATAATAAATTTTGGGCTTTTTAATCATCTACAAAGAATTAAAAATTAAAATTTGATAGCAGATGCAGCGAAAAATAGTTTACGTATTATTGTTTCTTGGATTTTATACCTAGTTTCACGTTACACTTGTTGATAATTGATTTGTGAGATTACTCTGGATTTCTGGATTTTTGAGCTAATAGCTAATCCTAATGTTAAATGCTAATGATATTAATTGGTGTGATGATGAATTGCATTGCAGTTGTATGACGCCACCGGGCTCAGAAAATTGTGGTCATCATGTGAGTAGGAAGAAACGACGTGGGATCATTGAGAAGAGAAGACGAGATCGAATTAATAACAGTTTGACAGAACTGAGAAGATTAGTTCCGACAGCTTTTGAGAAACAGGGTTCTGCAAAACTGGAAAAGGCGGAGATTCTCCAGATGACCGTCGATCATTTAAAAATGCTTCATGCCAAAGGTAAACAGTCAATTTTTTTCATTTTTTTTCTCCCCTTTACATTTTACATCCATCAAGTTTTTGTTTATTCTAGATTTTATACGTTGTACTTGAAAAGTGTTCAAACAAAAGTCATTCAAGTTGCCCCCAAAAAATGTTTAATCTTTACTCATTTACTCACATGTACACTGTAGACTGTAGACACACAGTTTATTTTGCAGGTACTTTCCGTAAAGTTAACAATTAATTTCTCATATTCTCTTTTCCCTCTTGATCTCCTCATTTCCAATTTCCACTAATTTCTTAAATCATTTTCTTGCATGTGAAGATTAGAGAAAAGTAAAGGAAGTGTACATTGTGAACTGAAGATGAGAGAAAATTCAGAGTCAACTTGTAGTGCACATCCTAATTGCTTAATTGGGTTTTTTTCTCTACTCTCTTGTTTTTACCCTTTGTAAATCCTCTTTTCCTCCTCCTTCTCCTCCTTTTTCCATATATTCTTCCTCTTTTAACCGAATCCCACTACAAGTACAAGTACAAGTACAGTGCCGTGTATTTGGTATTTGGTAGAAGGACAAAAAATAGCCAAATCATCATCATACCGCTTAGTTTTTTATTCGTTGTACTTTTTACAATCCGGGAATGTAAATTGTAAATGTAAAAGTTAAATACTTTTAGATAGCCATTAACTACATGTATTTGAACATACATTCACCAATTTAGAGTTTAGAGTGTAGAACGTAGAATATAGAGCCTATTTTTTATGAAGAATAAAGAATGGAGAAATTAAAATTCCAGTTCTATTAATGCTTCTCAAAATGAAATTCACTACCGCGTCTATAGACTACTGCTGTCTAGTGTTTTGTGTGTATTATGTCTAAGCGTATAAAATCCAGTCCAATTTCCACCGTCTAGAGTAGTTGAACAAAATATGATAAAAAATGTATCAGTAATTCGTGTATTATACATTTTTCCTATAAAAAAACTAAACGTAAACTCTAAACTCGTTCACTTTGAATTGTAGATTGTAGACTGTAACACTGGAATTATTCAGTAGAAAATAGAAAGTGTTTGACAGTTGTGAGAAATGAGGTGAGTTGGAATGAAATTAGAGGTTGTCGTGAAGTTTGCGGAGTAAAAGGCTGAACAGAGACGCCTATACACTCCCGATAAATGCTATACAGATTCAGATTCAAATTCAAAGTCAAAGACAACCAGTTCGGGTTCCAAAGAGAGAGAGAGAGAGTATTGTGGTTACTGGATATTAGATACTGTTTTCCTTGTAGAGTGTAGAGTGTAGAGGGATGGAGAAGAGGCGGAGGTGGTAATAAGAAATTGTAATAATAATCTCCGTTTCATCTCTCACTGTGCGGTGTTCAATCGTCCTTCTCATTCTCCTTGTTGTTCTTTTCCCTCTTTGACTTTTCCCTTCTCTCCATTTCTTCTTTCTTTCTCTCCTTCATGGAAGATGGAAGAGAATAACCTTTGACCGTGGCCGACTAGAAAATTATTGTCTGGCGCCCTACAGTACTGAATGTTGGATACTAGATTCTAAATTCTAGATACTATAGATACTGGATACTGGATATTGGATAGTGAATATACTCTGCATATTGAAGACTCAAGACTCAAGATTGAACCTCAAAAATTGTACTCTGTATTTCCAGTTGTAAAAGTAGTAGTAGTAGTAGTAGTAGTAGCTAGTAGTACCAAAAAAGTAGTTGGAGGTATTAGTATTAACAATCATATGAAGGATAATGTGAAGAGGTAGACGATGAGCACAGCATGAATAAAAAGTAGTGGTATGGTGGCCGATGTGAAGAAGAAGAGGAAGAAAATGTAGGGAATAACAGAACCAGATGAGTAGTAGAAGAATTGAGAATGTAGAATCTAGAATCTAGAATCCAGTGAAAGGATGATGATAAAGAAGGAGTTGATGATGAGATAAGAGCAATTATCAAGAGGGCTAATATCTAATATCTAATACGCAACTAAACACATTTTGTATTGCAGACACTAGACACAACTTTATTATTCTATATTATGTATCATGTAGAGTGTAGTATGAGGAATAGGAGGCATTGGTCAAAAGACTCAGTTTTAGGAGCGGCAGTAAAACCAAGAAAATCACGTTTTCTCTCTACTCTCTACACAGGTTGAGCAAGAACAATATGAGCAATTCATACCGAATACTGAATACTGTATACCGACTGCCAAAAACAACACAATTCACACTCTGAAACAAGTCTAGATTCTAGAGATTTGATCCTTGATACTCGAGCAAATATCATATAAATTTATATCAAAACCTCATTTCTTATTTCCACAGTAGAGATTCTCAATGCTCAATGCTCATGTTGTTGTTATTATGCAACCCTTTCTTTCTCTCACCCTCACACATTTTCCACGCAACTTGATTCACGTTTAACTACGCGTATTGTACACAAGTAGAGACAAAAAAGTCATCGTCTTGCTTTCCATTTTCTCTCTTTTCCCATCTATTTCTAATACAGAACCCTGTATCAGTAACAACTCAAAACTCAACGGTCAAGAGTCAAGAAGCTATAAAGAAGCAAAGAAATTACTGATATGATATGTACAATCTAGATTGTACATTGTACATTGTTCTAGAATCTAGACCTTAAATCATAAACTAGTAAACATCCATAGCACAATACACAATACACAACATAATATATTATATAGTGTAGAGTATAGATTATGAATGGAGCACGATTTTAAATTTTCTGACTCAATCTCTTCCTCCTCTTTTCTTCCCATCTCGTTCATTTTCTTATTTCTTCCTTCTTCCTTTGCATTGCCGTTCATCTCTATCTATTAAGTCAATTTCAGGTAGAAACACCACATTCTACATTCTGCTGCCGAAAGTGTACAGTGTACATTGTCCATGTGCTGGTGCATTGTGTATTATATTATGTACAATGTACATGTGTGCAGATTAGTTAGTCCTATCATGAGAAAACAGAGAAGAGAGAGCAAAAAATAATGAGAGAAGATGGAGAGACCTACAGGAGTACAGAGTACAGGTCAGTCAGGTTCTGGGTTCTGGTCTATACTTTATGTAATAAGTACACAGGAGGAAGAGAGAGAAACGTGTGGAGATTGGAGATCCAGTGAGTAGTGATTGAGAGAGTGGAAATATTTGTAGAAGAACCAAGAAACAAATGAAAAATGTTGGAAAAAAGTTGAACAATGTTTACTTGCACAGTACATATATCATGTAGCTTTGAGTTTTGAGTTTTGACTGCAAGTGCAAGCGCAAGTGTAACGTGTATTTGATATACTTGGGAAAGTATTTTGCTTTTCTCTTGCTGTATTTGTATTTTGTAATAGAAAAGGAGGAAGAGTCTAGAGTCTAGTGCATGACTTGTTTAAATTTCTTTCCAATCCAATCCAACTCAGTTCAACTTTTGACTACATCACACTGACTCACTCAGCTGCTTCTTTGTCTTTCTACTTTCCGATCAACTTTTAAGAGCGCTTTTTATTTTTTATATTGCAATCTAAAATTTTCAGCTAATTTTTCCAGTTTTAATTAACAATATCTAGATTCTAAATATCAAATCAAAATGATTGTAGAGAAACTCGGACGTTGGATTTTTGGGGGAATGTGAGATTTGTGTCTCATGAGTTATGACAGTACGGAAAATGATGAATTCTCAGTATTATTTTTTATGTAGTTATTGTCCATGACCCATGACAAAGGTCACTTGTTCCTTGTTCTATCGTGAGTTAGAAATGTATCGTATAATGATTAGCCGTTTATATTTACCTCCTTCATTTGGATTTTGGGTTTTACTGGAGACTGGAGATAGGAAATATTCTTTGGCGATTGTAAATTGTAAATATATGATACACATAGATTAAAGTGCTACTCAAGAAGTAGAAAAAAGAAAAAAGAGTAGCCTTTATCTTCCATGAATTCTTACAAGTTCACTTTCCTCTCGCGATCTCTGATCTCTGTCTCTGCCTCTTTCCACTTTCAATGCGTATACGCTGTATAAAATGTGTAATAACGGCTTTTCAAATTGAGAGAGGCAGTTTAATTTGAGCAATTTCTTAGTCCCTCGTATTATTATTACGATCATGATGATTATTAGGATGTCGGTGAAATGCATATTCGGTGAAGAATTATTTTCTTATCCCTGTGTACTTATATTACACATCATTTTGTATAGGTACACTGTCTACTTTGATATTACAAACTACAAACTATTTTACATATGTAACAGTATAAGAGTAAAAGAATTGTACATTCTACATTCTACACCTAAATATTACCAACAACGTGTTCCCAAAAAGTTGGTTAATAATACAAATTTAACATTTTCTGATTCGTACCAGCAGTCAACGGGATGATGATGATGGTGGTCATAATATCATCTTGTTGTACAAAAGCCATCATCATATTTTGTATCATGATCATTTTTGTACCTTCTCCTTCTAATTTATTACTATTATCCTTATTATTTCTACTACCACTACACTATACACTACCTTTCTACTTTCTACATACTACTTACTACACATACCATCATCATCTTCTTGTAAACCTTTTTGTCCTTCTATAATTTAAAAATTTGTACTACACTGATCTCTGTTATTCATAAATATTAAATATTAAATACACACAGCACATACCACATACCACATAGGACAGAGTACAGCATAATACGGAATATATTCAGTGTGTACAGTGTACAACGTATGAGATTAAAGATCGGTTTTCCTTTTTCCGCCGTTGTAACTGTATACAATGTACAATGTGCAACAATTTGAATGATTTTGAAAGAACTCGAGTCATGACATTAAAAATCAGAATCTTGATGCTAATAATAGTATAGTATTGTCAAATGTATCAAAGTAACTAATAAATTTTAATGTATTTGTATTTGATTTTCAGGACTAGATACTCAACAATGGGCTTTAGACTACCATTCGATTGGGTTTAGAGAATGTGCGGCGGAGGTGGCTCGTTACTTAGTGACAGTGGAGGGAATGGATATTCAGGAACCATTAAGACTCCGACTTATGTCTCATCTCCAGTGTTTTGCGGCTCAGCGGGAATTAGCCAATAAACAAGCTTCTACCTCACCATGGGGTCTCAACCCGCTCACACCAAACCATTCCTATCCCATACCACCGCCCTCACATCACCTAACCAATTCAGCTAATACAGGTAATTAACCCAGACCAAACCTAAACAAAATCTCACAAGTATATCCACAAAGGATTAAAATGAAAACAAGTATGTATAGAGCAAGCATTAGGCACTTTATATGTAAATAAAAGTTTGGATAATTGAAAAATATCATCAAGTAAAAAACAAAGAATCAAGTATACATAAATATTTCATTAGACTGTTAGACTTGATGTCTTACGATTTTCGATTAGCCCGTGGGAATTGAGAATTGGGAATAAAAGAAAAAATATTACATAAATATCAGTTGTTAATGATTTAAATTTTATTATGTAGGTGGTCTAGTGGCTTCCGCTCCGATTCCACTCCAACCCGGAGTTCAGCATTCCTCTTCTCTCATGGAAGCCTCGTCTCCATCCAATCATCAAAGTTATTTAAGTAGTGGAAATCATCATACGACCAGTCCAAATATGCCTAATGATTTGAATCAAGGAAGTCATGGAATGGCTCAACAACATCATCATCAACAACACCATCCGCAACGTTCCGCTATTTTCCCAGTGTCAAATGGAGGAGGTGGAAATAACAATAACAGTAATAATAATAATAATAATTCTCATACTCACCCAGGGTCTGGATCCTTAGTGCCTTCATCTCAACACAATCCCATGAGTCCATATGGAATGTCCAACCATCATCAAGTCAGTTACTTACCCAGCACTGGGAAACCTTATAGACCATGGGGTGCAGAATTAGCTTATTAAATAACAAAAAAAAACATATACAAGATACATACATGGTATTTGATAGTAGAATAGATAGTAGAGATAGGGTAAAACAGCATAATACATAATACATAATAATTTATTTACGCAACTTTATATCTGTAAACAGAAAGTGGGAAAACAAAAGAAAAAAAATCTTTAAATCTCTTTACTATATTATTTTGTGCATGCATAGTGGCATAATGGAATAGAATATACATTATACATTATACAAAACAATACACTCCACAATAGAATGGTGTAAACAGTAAAGCCAGTGAAAAAGAACAATAAACTTTTCTAGGAGTCGGTTCAATTTAAAAGTGGCCTCTGGAGACTTTTCCTGTTCCTTTTCCCCCATGTTCAATGTTCATGTAAACGAGAAATGAGAAACTTGCTCACTGTTCACTCAATTATACTAACAAGTTCTTATTCACCATTCACACATGACGGTCCACCTAACTTTTCTAAATACATTGACCACTCAACCAAGTCAGTTTGTATGACCCTTGTAATAATAATAATAATTGATTTCCCATTTCCCATTTTTATTAAGTCCCATGGATCGTGTATCATGTGTGTATAAAATATAACAAATAACAAGTACTAGAAAGTCATTATAGAGTGTAAAAGAATGAACAGTGAACTTTTTCTCAAATGAAATATCGGTCCATCGTCTGGAGAATGGAGAAAGTACAACTTTTCGACAACGACATTGCAGGGAAAAACTGGTAAAACGTTGGATCTGAGAGGAAAAAATCCTAGACCATTCAAAAAATGAAGAGCATGTAAAAGTGAACTAAAGTTAATATTTTTATTATTTTCAACTATTTAAAAAGAATAAAGGTGAAACTGATAATTAGTAGTATTTCACTATACTTAATTAATCTGTACAAAACTATACAAACTCTTTTGTAAAAATCGGCGCGAATATGATACGTATTACTTAAATATTTAATTATTTATAATTTGTTAATTGTTTCAATTTTTGATTTATGGTACACAAGTATAAAATGTCTAGTCATGAGAATGCATTTGAAGAAAAAAAGAATTATTTCTGTAATGATGCTTTTGCATAGCAATAGTTTATTCACGATTGATGACAAATGATAAATGATAAAAGTACTAATAAAATAATATAAAAATAATGTACAGAATGTCTTCAACGGAAATTTATTTAAAAGAGTTACTACACATAAGTATTTGTACATAAAATCCTGTACAAAAGTCTTCATTATAGTTAATAGTTAATGAGGGAAAAGATTTGAATTTATACTTAAGAAAAGTAGCAAGAACTTTATAACATAACCTTCTTTAAATAATAAATAATATTTTGTACCTCAACCTGTTGATGTAAAATGTACTGGGTAACTTTTTGCATGTATTATGTATTCCATGTGTATTTTATTATTACTAAATATTGTACTGAAAATAGTCATTTTTTCACTCCTCTCTATTCTCTACACTCTATCGTAAATCGTAATCCTAAGAATTTCGTATGTACGATAAAGAACTTTATTTATATCAAGTATTTGATTAGTTTTACATTACGTATCATGTATTATTGATTATATTATGTACTTTTAAAAAGTAGTACTTGCAAGTTGCAACAAATATAAAAGTGATCGCATAGGATTAGAAATTATATATATTATATATACATCACGATAATATAATTTCAAGATTAATTAATTTATATTATGTATACCATATACAATATACCATATACCATGAAAAGGTGAACAAGTGTTAACTTATAAATTTAAAAGTTGTGAAATATTTATATTGTGTCACTGCACATGTTTTTATATTTTACAAATACATATAAACTACAAAAGAAAAAATAAATAAGCAAAAAATGCAATGATAAAAACTATAAACAAAATAATCAAAATGATGTATCCATTTTCAAAGTTATTACCATTTTTCATTAGGTAACTAACATTTATCATTCATCAATTTCATCATACAGTACTTAAAGGGTACTTTGAGACTGAAATGATAAATAAATAGATTTTCATTCATATTTTTTCGTTCATTTAAACTGCATAAATGTACACAACGTTGTTTAGAATTTAGCATTGATAAGGAACTGACAACACAAATCCATTCTACAGCTTGTGCATTGTACATTTTGTATACATTGTACAGTAATTAGCTGCATCATTTGTAACTTGTATAATTCATAAGTATGTATATGTGAAAACAAATTTCATCCTTTATCTCTCAATTCTATCTGCAAACAAAAAACAGAATACAATAAGCACATGAAATAAGGAGCAAGGATCTAAAATTTGGAGATGCATTAGTTGTGATAGATGAGTATTGAGTATTGAATATCTTTGATCATCATCATTGTCATCGTCAACTTTCCCAACTCCATATTCCATATTCCATGCGTAGACGTATACATAAAAGATAATTTTATCAGAAAGAAAATAAGTAAAGTGAGCATATGTACATGATATAGAATATAGACAACAGTAAAATACAGTAAAAAAGTATTCATACTTGATACATTCATACACACATCAAGCAAAGTTAAAATAGAGGATTGATTGAAAAAACAGGAATTAAATGTGCGGCACAATAAAAATTAAGTATTAGGTTTTTTTCATGTGTTCTGTATGTTGTAGGTACATACTAAATGCAGTGCGTACTCACTGTTGAACGCGTGTGGTGTCGTGTGTGGAAACAGCGTTCTCAGACTTTTCCCATGTATGTATACCCCATACTCCAGCATACTCCATATGCTTTGTATTTAGGTGGCTATCAGATCCATCATCGGGCTCTTCCAACCCCTCTTCATACACAGTGGAAAGTAGAAACATACATGTACACATTGCACATGTAACTCGTACATTGTACCGTCCATTACATTTTATATTAACAAGGACTCGGTAAGGGTACACTGACATGCATAATCCATATGCAGTACATTTGAATCATTGTGAACAGTGAACAGAGACACAGTCAAACAATATGTATTCTTCTTATCAGAGTATAATGGTTACCCATGATCCATGATGTTGATCATACCTTTGCAAACACACATGAATTTTCCACCAACTTTATCCCTATACTTTACATTCTCCGTATTTTCTACACTCTATACTATATACTCTATATATTATGGACATGTATGCAAATCATGAAGAGACAAACACCCTCAATCTATATTATGGTGTGTGTATGTATTTACATGGTGTTTTCCTCTTCCATTCAATTCTATTATGCCCCTTTTTCTCACCAATTTCAATAGCATGTATGTAGTATGTATTATGTATATGTGTGTGCTTTGTAACTTGTTGTTATTTTCTCGGGTTGTAAAATAAATCGTGGGAGTGTGATGGAGAAAATGAACAAATATATTTATTGAGCTGGTGTCATTTCTGGTCCCAGTTCTTTTGTTATCCATTTCTCTAAGTACTTTGTCCATGTTACATGTTATGCTACATATCTAATCTCTCTGGTCTCTGATCATAACTAATCTGTATTAAGAATTCAATATTTATTATTTGTTGCTGCAATTTATCATGCAGTCTCTAGTCTCTACATGTTTCTTAAACAATATGTTCAATTTATATCATAATTCGAAGAATTTGTTCCTCCGTAGAATTGTGTATTGTATTACTTTCCCGTTTTATTTACTGAGCGATGAAAATATTTTTACTTAGTAATCACTTATATTTTATATCAATTAACTAAACCCTCCAAAGGAAAATAATTAATTGAGCGGAAATAAAAGTTTCAAAGTTCGTAAAACGTGATGTTTTAATTTTTAAGGGACCCATCATTAATTTTTCACTTGAGCTCACAATGAAAAATCGTAAGTACACCTTGGAGCCCAAACGGCTGAACGGATCTTCATGACTCATACACCAAAAATTAGATAAAGAATAGGCAAATTTTGTACAATCTATGAGAATCCTTCACTCCATCATCTTCGAAGCCTAAATTCAATTTCCCCATCCGTGTGTACGTAATTTCCATTGGATACGAATGACAATCAACAAACAACAAACAAACAAATAAACAAACTTTCCTCGGATGGGGAAATTGAAATAGACTTCGAAGATGGTAGAGCTAAGAATTCTCATAGATTGTACAAAATTCTGACATTCTTTACCTAATTTTTGGTGAACGGATCATCAAGATCCGTTCAGCCGTTTGGGCTCTGAGGTGTACTCACGATTTTTCTTTGTGAGCTCAAATGAAAAATTAATGATGGGACCCTTAATCACATATTTCGTACCACAACATATACCATTACCATTTTATACCATGTACTGTATGCGTAATGCGTAGTTAATTAAAGATGGAGACCAAAACCAAAACCAAAACCAAACCCAAATACAAATGAATAAAATGGAGACTGGAGAATTGATTTTAATGTTATTCTAAACTGTAACAGATACTCAGATCCATCTCCAATCTCCATTCTATTTTTAGGAATTACGTATGTCGTACATCGTTTGTCATGTACAATGCATTATGTACATGTGCAATTGCAATTTACACTGACGTTTTTTTATCCAGGGTACATGTACAATGTTAGTAGTTAGTACATGGCACATATTAGGAGGATGATAAATTTAGACGGTGATTTGAAATAAATAAGTAAAATTGGTGATCGATATGATGTGATCTGATCCGGAGGGAAACTGGTAATCAAGAATGAAGATGTTTATATTTTACACTCAAGTGCAGATGTACATCATGTGCAATGGAGAATGGAGAGTCGAGCGCCGAGAGTGGAAGGAAAACGAAGAGTGTGAATGAATGAAAGATCAAATAAAAAGAGAGACTGCATGTTTATTTAGCTACTGAAACTTTGCTCACTGGTATCTGGTATATTTACACACACACACAAACACAAGTTGATTCAATTGATTGAAGATTGAAAGTTGATCGAAGAGAGAGAAAGAGAGAAGAGGACGAATGAATAATAATACAAAGAATACTCAATACTCACTACTCACAATCAGATTCAGAATGTGTACTACAGCTACATAAAAATAGAGGCTATAGTCGATAGCTGTCGTCCTAAATTCGTGTAGTGAATAGTGACTAGTGACATTACCTATGTACACGTTGATTTGTATGTCCATTATCTAGTACTCTCACTGTTTGATTGTTGATCTTCCGCCTTTTCTCTCTGGTCTCCGGTCTGTGGCTCGGGTGTACCAGTCTCTCCAACTGGTACTTGTTAGGACACTTTTTATTTAAGTTTATTATCTCATCTCCCACTCACTTGAGTCGTTTGAGTCCTCTTTCCTTTTGTCTACCATCAGTATTGTCTCACTGCCGACTGCTTCTACCTACAGCATATACCAATATATGTACCATGCACAATGTACGTATAATATGCTATGGAAAGCACAAGAAATAGCACCCTCGAACCTCGAACTTTCACGGTTTCTGCCGTAAAAGCTTTACAAACTGCAAACTTTAGGTATTACGTGTACACTGTACACAATTTGAAGTTTGTAGCGTTCTTCCGCATCCAGTTCATGCCTGTCCTCACAAATGTGAATCAATAAGTAAACTGTGAACAGTTTAAACAAAATTTGTTCCACACCCTAGACTCTAGACTCTAGAGTGTAGACTGTAGACTGTCGAGTCGACAGTCTATTTAAAAAACCTTTCACTTCCTGGTGGATATCTCTGCTGTTGTTGTAGCACTTTCTTTATGTTTGTTCCGTCTAAGAATATACAATATACACCGTCCAAGTCGACTGCATTTATCGTACGTATCTACATTGTACACTGACACTGTACATTAATTTATAGAAAAAACGCAACTTTGAATGTTTCCAAATGAAAAAGTTCCAACAATTAAATTCCTAGAAAGAGAAATAGGACAATCGACATTCACAAAAAATTACATAAAACATAAAACATAGAAAGTGTAAAGTGTAGAGTGTAGACTGCGGACTGTAGAGTGTAGATGAACCACGGAAATGTGTGATTGTTTACTTGTTGTTAAAACTGCTGAAAATCCTACTTTTTATTTACCAATTAAGTGAAAAAATAGTTGTTGAACATTGAACAGGTGGGATAATTATTTTTGGCCTACATTCTACATTCTATAATTTACATCGTGTAAGATTCAAGTGAAAAAAAAAGTATTTCTATATTACCCTCTTGCATTTTTGTGTACTTTTACTTTTTTTATTTTCCAGAAAACAAAAGATTTCTTTAGCCTAGTTTCTAGTTTCTATGTTTATTTACCCACTCAGGTTTTTTTCTTCCTTTTTTCTGCGCATAGAATACGGAATATGGAACTCTTTGATCATTATCTTTTGTTTTACGGATACAAAGCCGCAAAAACGTGTAGTGTAAAAGGTAAAAGGTAGGGAATATATAGGGAAAGTTGCATTTGAGATGATTCGTCGTACTCAGAACTCAGAATACATACTACAAAAATATCTATACGGTGTGTTTTTGATATATTTTCTGAAACAAGAACGCTGAGACATGCAACATATATAACGTAACGTACGTATAGATGTAATATTTGTATGTATGATGTAGGTCGGTAAATCTGAGATTCCAGATATATATTCTGAAGGGAAACAAAAGTGTTTTAGCGTGAATTTTTTTTTACAATTTCTACCGATGCTGTCCTTTGCATGCAGCATGAGCAAGGGAATATAAATGGGCCTTTTCCTTGTACAGTGACAATTGACAATGTATGTACGTGGAGAGTTGAGCGTTGAGAGAGAACGGGGAAATGATGCGAGAATCGAGGAAGCTCTTCTGTGAACCTACCTCAGACCACAGACTAGAAACTAGAGAATAGACTAGAGACTAGATAGATGGACAAATATATATGAATGTCGGAGAAAGTGTCTTCTTTTTTTTCCTTTTCTGGGCTAATGGAGAAAACTTTGAGAAGAAAAATAACTTTGTGGTAGGTACTAGTGCATAATAATATCAATAATTTAGTACGCGTCTCTCTCTTCTTCTTTATAAGCTGCAAACTGAGATTTGACGTTTCTATAAATACTTTCCACATTCCATATTCATGTAATATTATATGATGCATAATGCATACTAAAATGTAAATGTATACGCGGAAGGAGGAAGACGGAAAGAAGAAAAAGTTGGCATTGTATGTATTCATCTTGTCTGTTTGTTCTCCTTACTTCATATCCCATACTCCATACTCCATACATTTTTCACAAAGATACTCGAGTGTCTGGTGTGGTGTAAATAAAGTGGTTTCCATTTTTCCCTTTTCTGTTTTACACACTCAAGTCATATTGATGTAACAAAGAATTTTCCGCTCATTTACCGCTCACCCACTTTTCCAAATAAAAAAGAAGACCCGAATTTCAGCGGCTATTGACCTAAAGAAACTATAGAGGCTAGAGATTGGAGACTGGAGACTAGACAAAGGACAAAGACTGCTGCATGCTGCATGCACAAGATTACTCAACCAATAACCACAAGTGTAAAAACTTTGACCTGAACATTTTTCAAGATTTTTGACCTACTTTTACTATAAATGAAACTATCTACCTTCTATAAAATCCGTATCCGATGGCATCATTCGGTGTGTCACGCTCTAGCTAAGAGAAATGGCTACTACTCTGGCTAAGAGAAATGGCTATTGTTTTTGCTTGGATAAAAGTTATTTGGAGGAAATAATATCATAGCTTTTATTTGGGCAAATAAAATTATTGTACTTATGACAACATTAAAGCAAAGAATTATTGGGAGCTGAAATAGCGCAATCTGACATCTTACATACGCACAAAAACAGATGAGACGTTCCCTATCCATCAGCTCTATACTCTGTAAGAGGTAGAGTGTATGCACTATTATACGTAGATGTTTCTGGTTATGAGTGGGTGACAAAATCCAAAATCACGCTGCACAGTTACTTCTATCTTCTGTATCCTGTATCATATAAATAAATATTATGCATTGAATATTGAATGTTGAACCTTGATTGATTTTCCGAAATAATGTTTTGTTATAATATATTTTATTTATGATTATGATTTGAGATTATATTATATTATATTGAGTGTGAATTTATGAATATATGCATATCAACGTCTATTTGTAGCTCGTAAAGTATAATGTAAATTTGGAATTTGGAATAACTTTTCAAAGGGCACATATGTGGTCAAGTAAAGTGTGAGAGAGATAGAGGTGAGAAAAAAATGCCACGCTTGAACAAATTGAATTCATTCATTCGTATTCCACAGAGAAGTGAAAGAGGGGCTATGCTTTCTACATTCTACACTTTACAAACATTTGGGTTTTGTGTTTATAGTTTATAAGCTGGACGCATGCATAACAACAGCAAAGAGCAAGTCAAGTGACCAACTGGATTGAACAATCAAACGAACCTTACTAAAGAGAAGAGGTTTGACCACTAGTCTATTATTCTTTCAAGTCTTTTGGGAATCACAGACAATGAAACCAACTACCGATACACGTGACATTATAAAGACATGAAATCTGTTTCTGCTTTTCACAAAATATGTACAAAGTACTAACATTAGCAGTTCTTTCATAAATCAATATGTTCAATCAATTGTCAATTGAATAGATGTTGTGCAAATCCATTTTCCATTTTACTCATAATGTAATCTGTAGATAACACATTTCGTCTGTAGTTTCAAATGCACATATATTAACTATTACGAATGTATTGTGCATCTGTGTATGGATGTACGAAATAAGAACAAACTCATCTGAACAAACTACGATATAGTTAATTAATTTCATTCGTTCTCTGGCTGTCCGTTTATTTCTTTTAGCATATATATACTTTCTGTATTGTATGCTGTGTGTTGTATGTACATAAAAACGTCTTGTAGTACTTGGTAGTTATAATTTATAACATTTAATCATATCATTTAACTCGACAGCGTATAACAATTGAATCCAAAACTCAGATAATGTTATTAATAAATTATTATTATTATTAATTAGTACTAATGGAAAGTTATTACCACTTAGAATATTACTGTATTACAATTTAATAGAAACAAAAATATATGTGTACAGTGTACAGGCATAATGCACACCCAATGAAACATAATGTCCTTTCTATACATTATTATTATAGCAAAGTCTGGAACATTTGAATTTCGCATATTCCAACAACAAATGTACTAAAGCTTTCAAAAATATGAATATTTTATAAAGGGAAATCATGTATACATAGGTTTTTAACATTGTTGTTACCTGTACCTGATTAATTCTCTTAAACTTACGTATACATAATATATTATATACAAAATGTATAATAATGTAATCATATTATAATAATACGAAATATTAAGTACTATTTAACAAGAATCAAAATTTTATTGTATAAAGTACAAATTATGTATTATTATCTTTTAGGTCGTTGTTGCATTTTCATTTCGGAATAATACATATAGGACGAATAATTAATATTACGAATTATGAATGTTATAAGTTATAAGTACATTTTACATCTTTACACGCTTGAAAATTCGATTATAGTATAACATACTGTAGTATAAAGTATAAAATTATATTATGAACAATAATACACAAAAACTTCATACAGAGGACTAAAAGGTACACATAATATTTGCATCCTACTTTTATAATAATAATGTAGTCAGCGTTGATAACTTTGTGCGTATCATTTTTTCTCTCGTTTCTAAATTTTATGTATTTATCAAATTTGGTGAAAAGTACCGAAAGAGAAATGTTATAACAAAGTATAGTATTATTATCTTGTCTCAATCTACCGTTTACAACAAGTACTAGCCTAAAATCTAATTATTAGATCACATTTTTATATTGTGATGATGACACATTGTAACTTTCGTTTGGATTTGTAATTCGTAATGACAATGGAAGAATACATAAAAATAATTATTCATTAAGGGCAAAGAGACAGGGTATAACATATTGGTCAAATTATGATACATATCGGATATAGAAGCAGATTATGTTTTGCTGCTTCAATTAGTATATTTCATATTTTACAACTATTGTTATTGCTCATTTTTAGACACTTATTATCTGATTTTCAAAGGTTAAATCAATTATTTGGCTTACATTGTTGAATTTAATTATTTTTCTGTTCTGTCGCTGTTTTTAAAGCTTCTTTATGCATACAAAAATGCTGTAACGGAAACTACAGAATACAGATACATAATATAATTCAAAAGGGGAGTATTACAAAAATCACCCCATACTGCTATGTATAGTATGTTTATTTTTAAATTAATTATTCTTAAAAAAGATCACCATAAAAAATAATGCAAAAAAAAAATCATTATACATTATGGATAACAATAAGATGTAACAAAACTTATTCATCAACCAAAAAACAAAGAGTTAATTAATACCACTGTAAAAATAATTACAACAACATAAAATATACAACAATGTAGTAATCTAGGTATACAAAGTACAATAATAATAATTATTGTTATTATTACAAATAAAACAGTACCTATATATTATTTTAACCATTGTAAAATTACAGATTATTATCTTATGTATTTTCCTTGTACAATTTTCAACCGCAATTACAATATGTTAGATAACAATAACAGTATTAGACGTACTAAGTTGAAATATATATCAGTCTATAGAGAAAAAAAACAGAAGGAAAGTTTATTTTATTTTATTTTTTTGAACTTTCAGATACACATACAAAAGAGAAAGTTATACTTTCCTTCATTTTACTTCTTTTACACATATTTATGTGTATGCATGTGTGTATATAAATATGTACATGATATGTAGTATAGGTATCGTTTTACTAAAAATACAGATACGTATCTTTATTTACTTTTCACGTCACATCACAGACCCACCTACCTATAATATGTATATTTATATTCACATGGGAAAAGATTTTAGCACATTGAATTTTTTCATCCGTTGTCATACACATTTATTTACATGCATGTACAAATTTTCACAGGGTTAAACCATGGATGTCTTTGAAGAGTGCCGATGATTACATTTAAGTCCCCATTTTGCATTCGGATTATCTCTACATATGGCTGCAAGTAAGGCACGACTTTCTATTCTTCTGTAACCTGAAATACGTATAAATAAGAAATATTATATATATTTTACTACTTTATAGTCAAATGATTCATGTAATCTGTGTAGTAAGACTTTTACTATATGCTTAAACAAGTGAAATCCTAAAACTCCTACAACTACAACACTGAAAAATAAGATGGGTCGATGAACCTTCTACTACAGTGAGTTATACGAGTTACTACACAAACTCCAAATAATAGAAATTTAACACTTTGTTTTTCTTTCTACCCACTCTAATCATCATCAACACCTTTTTCATTGGTCTCCAGTACACTAAGCCTTAGAATGGATAACACTTTCCTCTTTTACATAGGACACATAGTTTACAAGACTACATGACGTGAACACATGTATTTCATACATCTATTTCAGTCTCCCTAGCTCACTACTTGAAAAAACCACAAAACATCCTTTATTTCGATTTCAATGACGTAAAGTATAAACAGTAAATACTAAATACATAAGGTAGTAGTAGTAGTAGTATGATTTAAAATGTCGAAAAAACACCATGAGTTAGATATTTAAGTTTTGATCCATTCACAATGGGCTTTTCACTAATTAGAAGACAAGCTTGAATATATTTTTATTTTTTAGAAAAGTTCAATATCATTAATATTTCCTTACCAATATTTCCACCCATCTCGTATAGATTGTGAGACTTTAAGGCACTTTGTACTAAACAAAAAAAATAACCATTAATATTAACAAAAATAAGCATAAATTTAATAATTATATTCTTTTAATTTTTGGCAGTCATGCTAATTAGGCTCACCATTGACTTGTGTTAAAAGGCAACTAAGGTTTGGTCCATTTTTACTAATTTCTTGAGCTCTTGGTCTTCGTCTGGCATTCAAATTATTACTATTACTTGCTTCTCTTTCTAAATCTTCTGCTTTACGTTCAGCTTCTTCCAACAAAAATAAAACAGCATCTGCAGCTGTAGTTCCAGCTTGCAATTCCAAAGTAACTGATGGAAAACCAAGTTGAGGAGCTGAAACCACTAAATTATTACAAGGCACACAATTGACAATTGATGTATGGACGGATTGAACTGCACGATTCGAAACTTTTCCATTTCCAGGTTTTCCCTTCAACTTTTTATTATTACTTGATTTTTCACTTTCGCGCTCATTGATCTGTCTAAGTTGACTAAGTAAATCACTCGGAATCCAAAACAATGATGTCCCGTATTTAATTAACATTTTTGTGAGCTGAACCCAAGTTGCAGCTTTAGAAAGCTGAATAGAAAAAAAAATCATGAAAAAATGTCATGTATTTTCATTTTTCATACTATTTATGCTTTGGGAATTAATTATTAATTATGTGCCTTATAAAATATGAAATGAAATTCTAAAATGAAATTGAATAAGAATTAAATACTTACCTCTTGATTTTTATCAAAAACTAAAGCAGAGGACGGCACTAGATTCGGAGCAACAATAAGAGCTACATTCCCAAGCGTCATTTTCTACACAATAAAAACACACATATAATCCGATTAGAATGGAAACGATAACTCTCTCTTGTGTGTCATGTTTATGTGTGTATGTTTATAAATTTCAAAAAATTAATATTTTCACTTACATTAGATTCAGAATGTGCACAGACATCACGTAATAGTTGTAGAAACATGCGAAGAACTGCTTGATGACTTAATGGCAATAACAAGATTAAAAGGCGTAAGCAATTCTCCTGACTTTTGTCTTTCATTTGACCTAGAATTTATATTTTTTTAAAGTATAAAAAAGGCATTTTATAAAAGTATAAGTAAGTATGAAGAATAGGAAAGGAATAGTATTTAATGTATGGCAAATAAAATGTAAAATACAAGAGATTTAAAAAACCCTATTCTATTAATTTAGATGAAATAGTCTTCAAAGATAAAAAAAAAATGTCTTACTTGCGACGTCAAAGAATGTTTCAATGTATTCATCTCCCAGTAATGGCGTTTGTAGTTCCCTCAAGAATTGTTTGAGCAAATTTGCAACATCATGAGATGTATATTGATTCATAGCAGCATCAACCTGAGTAATGAACAAATACAATATGTATCACGTAAATTAATTAATTTCATTCATATTACAAATGTTATGGAATTCAAAAGAATAATGACATTTTTTTTAAATAGTTTACCTGTTCGGGTTCAGTATACAGACTAGTTTCAAAAACTGAACGAAGATCGTTGATTTTCCTGCTACCACCACCCAGTCTAAGAATACCCTCCTCACACAAAGATCTTTTCCATAAATGTGAGCACAATTTATCAAATACGATTGGAACTTGAAGCTGATCGTCACCCGTTACTTGTCGATCTTTTGCTAACAATGATTCTAAGCCTACTCCAAATAAACTACTTGATCCATCTTCACCGGGTACACTATTTTTCTTTAATCCTTTACTTGGTTTTTTCCGTCGAAACTGAATATTCAAAAGATCGCATTGAGCTGTAAGTTCCATTATTAAAACTGAACGAATTTTCTTGCAATCTGCTGGACTTAGGTCACTTAATCTAGTCAATCCACATGGATCAATATAAGAATCTTCAGGCTGTTGATTATTTTTCAAAACAAAAAAAAAACGGAAAAGAAAAAATAAATTCATAATTCTTTATTAATAACTTGATGTATTTTAAACGTATGTAACATGTCAAATTCAAAAATAAGGAGGTACACAAATCATTTCAAGTCAGTTTTGGAAACTTACAATTGTGTCGTCATCAACATCAGTCGTTATAGAATTCCCATTATTACGTCGATTAAGCTCTTCAGTAAAACCACTTTTTGCAAAGGCACTATGGGTCCGTGAACTAATGTCAGGTGAAGAAGAATGCACATGGTGATGATGAACTTGAGAAGCGGTAGAATTTTTCATTCTATTCGGAATGTAACCTTTCATATAGATAGTCCCAACATTGTGGTAATTCAACATTTCAATTCCAGAAATCGTATCTGTAGCAATCTCTCCTAGTGCATTTGAACTTCCTCGAACTTGAAACCTAGGTCTAAAAATGTCTTTCCTTTCTATTCTTGGTGGCGAAACGGATGCTGATTGATTATATTGTTGCTGTTCATGAGCAAATATGGATACAAAATGTGGCACTTGAGAAGGCATTTGATCATCTAATTCATCTGCTGATTGGGAACTAGTTTTTTGAAAATATAAATACACCAGAAAATTATTATCAATACCACTATATAAATATATGTAGTACAGGTTTTATTTTTATTAACTGAGCACAAGTTTATATATAGCAAACAAGAAAGAATAGAAAAAACTATCATAAACATACTTTGTATTGTCGATAATATTAGGAGATGAATTTCTTCTGGGAGGAGAATCACTTAAAAAGTCATTACTATCCAAGGAATCTGGTGTTGCACTTCGACTTGAATCCTATATAGATTTTAATAAAAAACATCCATTACTCTTTGTTTTACATGATAATTATTAAACAGAAAGTATACTTTTTGCTCAAGTATACTAAAATAACAATATTTGTTAAGCATGTATGGTAGATTAAGTATATTATATTTCATGAGATTTCAATAAGCTACGTACTTTATTTTCATGTATTTCGTTCTGAAAAAAGCTCCGAACATCCGGCGGCCTTCTGGTTTTCTATAACATAACACAACATAGATGAGGAAACAATGCTTATTTTATTTTCCAAAGGTAAAACATACTTGAGAAAAAAAACAAAGAGGATTGCTTCATAAATTGTACAAGCTAAAAGTAAATTTACTTAAGATTAACACAACGTAATACTAGTATGTATGTCATAAAGTATCGATATTATTGTATAAATTGTCTATTTACCTTTCGCTTTAACGTAGCATTCAGCGTGCGTACTCGGCGTCTCACTGCCTCTGCCTAAAAATAAAAACAAGCAAAACAAAAAAGTTATTAGAGCTGTTTTTTGAACATATAAAATATTTGTACAATTTATTTTGATAACTATTTGTAATATTTAGTGTATCAATTATAAAACTAGTAAAGAAAACATTTCAAACGAAATTCCAAATTCCAAATCTAATACTAGACATTATAAAACCGGTTTTAAACAAAGGAAACTTCATCTGTTGAACTATTAGCTAATTAAAATACAATTATACTATTAGCATAAAATATTTGAAAAGTAGTAGTATTTTATGTTTTACCTGAATTAAGGTAAGGCTTAATTTTTGAACAGCGCCATTTATGTCATTTTCTAAAAATGAAATATAATAGGATATAGGATACCTTATTTTGTTACTTCAAGTAATATTAAGTCATTAATAACCCTCAAACATTATGTAGTAAAATTAATTACAAAAATAGTAAGCTAAAAAAGAACTCTGTGATGATTTTTTGTTTTACCGGGTAAAGATTTGCCCTGTCTCCATTGTGATGTGAATTCACCAAGTCCTACATGGTCTAACCAGTCCGCTTCAGCTTCTGCCTCGCCTGTATAAAATACAGCCATGAAACAAATTAAATTTTTTTGTGTGACATCAAAGTTATCAAATAAAAACACACTAAACAATACTGTTTCAATATTTCGTTGTCTTTATATATATGTGTAACTTTAAGAACAAGAAAGAACCGCAGTCGGAGAAGAACAATAAAAAAAAATAGAAAAACAACTAGACAATGACGGAATAGCAAACATGATGATAGCTCAACACGTTGACATTTTAATCCCAAACAGCATTAGATATTATACATCATACATTTGTATCAAAAAAATCATCTCCTATAGTTTGCGCAACGATATTACACAACAATAATAACAACAAGAACATAGTAAGAAAACAAAACAAAAAAAATCTTTGCTTACCCTCATCAGTGACATTCCCTCTTTGATCTTCATCTTCTATTCTTTCCTTATGGGAAGCCTCAGCCCAAAAATCATCCTCTTGGAGATCTTGATGATGACCGGGTATGGCTATTAGAGTGGTCATGTCTAACGTTTGTTTATTATCTTTTTCCTTTACTGGATTTAGTATGAATGGCGTAAACTTTATGTCTGATCTTAAAATGAAAACCGACTTCAGATTTAAACCACCTTGTCTTTTTTTAGATACAGTTGGCAATTGGATTTTGGGCAATTGAATAAATCTGAAATGAAAAGAAAAATCAGTGTCATGATTATCACTATATCACATTAGACACAAATATATTATATCTTCACTACTTTCGTGACAGACTTACTTCATTTTTTTAAACTAACAACTAACCATTGAAAAATAGGCTATTACTAAGTACACATGACACACTACTACAGAATAAAATAGCTGGATGAAGTCTAGTTATAAAATATAAAATGGAGATAGGAGGAAAAATTCTGTTTTGTAATTACTCATTTATTTATTTATGCACACTGTCTGCACTCTGCACTCTTTACAAATTCTTTCTCTATAATGAAATTTCATAGACAAAATCAATATCGTGTAGCGTGTAGTACTTATAATATGATTACTATATAGAAAAATCATCACAGATAAGTGACGCATACACAATGTACATTAAAAATGTCTAACTATGCAAGGTTACAATTAATAACTGCTTCGTTTTCATAGTTCACAGTATTGTCAACAATGCATCGTATTCACGTACATTCCACAATGTACATTATTTCAGTACTATTTTTTATGTGTACACACAAACATTTTTTCTCAAGAAAACTACATTATAGTTTATAGTGCACACTGCACATATTATACAGTACACATTACACATGGAGTATAAGGAGCAAAAAGGAAAAACTAAAAATTCCAACGACTGCTACGGATCGTTAATGCAAATTATTATAATATAAATAAACACGACACTCTATAATCATGAGGATAGAATAAACTGTAATGTCTTAACTATTATTTAAGTTCTTGAACTAACGTTGGTAATGTGTGCAAATATCATTGTAAATTCACACACAGTCTTTGTACGGAGACACAAAGATTCTCGTCTCACACTGTACAGTTTCTTCACTGTAGACTTTTATACCGCTTAATAGTTTGCGTGCTGTGTGCAAAGTGCATACAGTATACAATGTTAACCCTGTTGATTTTTTATGAATGAACCCATTCTCAGTGTATGTATGTAAGTATTATGTATTATTATTTCAGAGCACCCGTTTACTATTTTTTCCATCTAATATGTGTAATCCATAGCACTTACTAATGATACTCGAAACTTTAAAAAAAATTGTATTTGCACGACAGAAACAAGTTTAACACTATAAAACACTTGTAAAACGGATACATAAATATGTATACGCAAATGTGCAGACAAACTATACTTACTCACAAGTCGTCACACGTCTATCTCCTTGAGGTTATTTTTATTTACTCATATTTTGTCTGTATTCTTCATTATAAAAAAAAGAAGATCTATATTTATTTATTTTGGCACATGTTTCTCCAATTTTAGATCCTATACTGCACGTTTCAATGGAGCCCTCCTTACTTATTATTTTTTGCGTATTCTACACTCCTCATTCAACAAATGATATTTTCAGATCTCATTTCCATTTTAAACTTTCATACTGAAATACATGTACATTGCACATACACACGCGCGACTGATAATAATATATTCGGTTCATGTTGACTCTACTAGTAAATATTACGTCAATCGAACACCAAAAATAAAAATAAAAATGTATTACGTATATTCTCTGAATGTCTCAAGCCTACCTAAATTCGTCTAGTCACAATTCTATTTGGGATTTCAAAGATTTTGAAGAAAGTAAAAGAAGTATTACAAGAAGAAGGTAATCATATTAATGACGATCCATAATTCATAGAAGACAAAGGCTTTACTACGTATCGTACGTGCTCAATTTCATGATCGTGGATTCAGAGTGCATGTAATCTGTATGTAATTTCATGTATTGGTTTTCCTTGTAGTGATTTTCAATACTTGATATTGGTAGTACAAAATAACATGACAAATGACGAACTACTGGATGAATGTGTCACTATTAAAGTTTTATTGTAGTTCATATATATATAGTTGATGTATAATTCACTCTGATCAAAAGCAATAATAATAGATTCACATAATTTACTATATATATATATATATATATATACATTGATAAATAATAAGTTTAGAGATTGCTACTGCATAACATACTTCATACTGAAAAAGCATCTATAAATATTATCAAT
>JAQGBH010001969.1:0-27633 GCA_034698265.1 Sminthurinus aureus
TTTTACAGTTTACGAATAGGTCAGATTGGAATTGGTTCTGAAATTTGTTGCACAGACTAACGAATTTTCGAAACAAAATGATATGTCGAGTGTCTGTATAATTTAAAACTTCTTTTTGTTTTGATTCTGAACAACTGGAATAATTTATTATTTTTTCCTACATAAAGTATTTGATTGCTGTAATTATTATACATACTTAAGATATTTTTGTCATCCTTTAGAGTTGTGCATCGCTACAGTCAATTGACTTAATTGCACTACAGCATGCATCATACTTCAAAATACTTGGTGATTGGGCCGTGTAATCGTAGTTCTGCATCATCATAGTATTAACTCTTACGTGTGTTATCTTGAAATATCCACGATTGTGATGGAAATTCGGATATTATATATTTTTTTATAAAAACAACATGAACTCCAATGTAATTTACACTTTAGAGATGCTGGTTATGAATGTTCTATAACATTTATATTTTCATATATGATACTTTTTGAATTTTCAACTAGTATTTCAAATGTTAAATATTTTACACTATTGAACTGTTGAAAACATTTAACAGCAAGAACATTTTGATAATAGGTAAATTCGTTTCAGAATGGATGATTTTTGATGATATCATTAGTTCTGAATCGAGTTTTTGGCTCGGCTGTAGCTTAACTTTTAAATAGTTAGCTGTAGCGCAAGCACAAAATTGGTATCTTTCACAATTATTTTGGCTAAATTTTTACAGGTACTTGATATGGAAAAATTTGTCAAATTTCAATTATGTAAGTAATGTGAACAGTGAATCATAGTAATTGTGTTCAACAAAGTCGAAATCAATCTTTTGCTGTTACATAAATAAGAAATTTCATAGTTGAATTGCATCATTTATAACAAGGAATAAATTTTTAATGCATCAATAATTTATTCTTCAAAGTGATCATTATGTCACATTAAATAACTTGTTTAGAACTTGTCAACTAAACTCATTATATTAAGTTGTTCTAAATCACTGACTAAAAACAGAGCTACAGTTATTTTATACACTACAGCCTGTTTTTAGTTTTGCTAGGGTTCCAAAAATATACTACACATAGTCCGTAGGAAAACATTTAATACAAAATTTTAACTTCAATACTGCGAGTATAATATATTAACTTAGCTGGGACTGTTTTTTTAATTGAACAAAAACAGTAAAGCAAAATATAGAAACTGTAAGTACTGTATTGTAAGTCCTATTTCAGAGATATTTTATATTATATTATTTTTGTGCACTTGCAAGGACGGCTAGTACGTTGCCAATTCTTGTCTTTAGTAACATTTATTCTTAAAAAAAATGAAAAACCCAATTACCCAAAAACCCATGGGTTTTTGCTTTTTTTGATACCCAAAAACCCAGTAAAACCCAATTACCCAATTACCCAAAAACACTACCCAGCATACTCTGTACATATGGAATATGGAGATAAGAGGGCTATAATAACAATATCTTTCACATTTTCTAAGTATGTATATATCAGGTTTTCTCTTCCTTTTTGCACACCTTGCTTGTATAATACATATATAGGACCAAACATATGCCTGAGTATATGAGTATATGAATATGAGTTTTTGTAAAATATATCCATGTAGCAAGAAGTTATTGCGTATAATATGCTCCTACTTAGAGAAATCTAAAACTTTTATGCAATATTATGTATTTCATCTTAATTTTTTATGTAAACAATTTAAATTTTAAAAATAATAATGATAATAATTAATATTTTTTATTGTTTTCTTCTAAGTATAAGAAGTACGCGTGTATATTTTATCCGACCCCAAAAAAATATATATTATGCTTTCTCTTTTTTCCTTACATATGATGTCTTTTACTTGTGTATAATATTATGTGCTACTTTGGCAAATAAAAAGCAAATGTAGGAATTATGAATTATATGTTGAAATCAATGAATAATTTTTATTCATTTTTGGTATTGAAATAAAAAATAATTTCTTTGAACAAGTACATAATATTATACTATTTAAATATATTATTTTATCATGGTATTAATAAAAACGTTAAATCCATACACACACCAATCTATTTGCATGTAAATATGCATGCATGTACTTTTTCCATATTTTTGCATTTATACTAAAGAAACGTTTACGAATGACATACATATAGGAAGGATTTTTGTAATTTACTATTTTCATGATGTTTACTGGAAAAAAAAAGAAACCAGTTCAAAAATTTTACAGCCAGTGAGATAGACCTTGATAAAATTCAAACATTAAAAAGTATTTCTTAGAAATTGATCGAGAAAATAAAAGTTACAAAAATCTTTAAATTGTAGTCTCGAATTCGCTGTCTAAAATGTACTGAATCAAGATAATATCTAATTATTGAAAATCATTGCATAGAAACTGTTTACATAAATACTTCAAATTCTCGAAAGTTAAGTACATGCATGCATGCTTGTATACATATATACCTACTTTTGTTTTGGATTTAAAACAGAAAGAATTAACGTAATTGGTATAATATGATTTGAATATGTACTGATTATAGAAATGCATATAATATAATATTATTGTAGAACATGTAACATACTGCTAATAACTATCTACATATATTATGTATATGTATATATATGTATATATAGTATAGGTAATCATAATATTATTATAATACCTGTAAATATTTACAAACAGTCCTTGAAAGATTACATTTTTGTAAAGAGAAATTACCTGACACATATTATAACATACAAATAAATACAAAAAGTTTCTTGCTATTAAAATCAACCATCATCATCATCTGCTTCATCAGACTTTGGTTTTAAAGATCCAAAAACTTCTGATGGAACTTGAACATTTTCTACTTCTACATTTTCTCCTTCTTCCTCCTCTTCTTCCCCTTCTTCATCTTCATCTAAACTAATTTCATCAGGATTAGCAACCTTTTCTTCCCCTTGTTGTGGTTGTAAAAGAGTATCGCCTCGAACAAATGAAACTTGATCAGGTCTTCTGGGTGGTGGAGGTTTAATGATATTTTCAGCGGGAACGGAAGCGGAGGAGGAGGAAGCTGCAGCTATTTCTGCATTTTGACTTTCTTCCAACTGATTGATTAAGGATTGATCTGCTCGTTTTCCTTGTTGAGTTTGTTGGGCAATAAGGTGAGCAGTAAACTGAGTATTGTACATAGCTTGAATAGATCTCTTAACTCGAAGCATTTCACGAATCGTATCTTCATTCCCATGTCGTACTTCAAAATCTTTCCAAGCAGCCCAAAATTCTTGTGAAACCTAAATAAAAATTTAAAAACAAAATTATGCATAAGATGTTACATATTTTAAAGCTTAAAACTTTCATTTTATTGTACTTGTGTCATAAAAAATAGTATGTGGAAATCAGAAAACGTACTCGAGGATCACATATTTGTGAAGTATGAGCATAAATTGCTCTTGCACGATCAATTTCTCCTAATTTAGTTTCTAATTCCGCAAATCGAATTCCCATTTGTCTAGCATCAGAATCACCTAAAGTTTCCATTGCTGATTCAAAAATTGGACGAGTTTTGGTAACTCCATATAAGGCAGCAGCCTTTTGTATGTAAATATTAAACATCTGTAATGAACAAATACAAAACAGTTAAAACACAAATCCAAGTCATATAAGAACCGAATAATGATTACACTGCTGACGATTAACAAAAATATGTTTTACAAATATAGCACATTTTAAAACAGTATAGAAAGTATAGAAAATGAGAAACATGTTTGTAAATCTTGAGATTAACATTCATATAAAAGTTATAAATTCAAGTATATTTGTTTCAAGCACATAGATGTTCTTTATACACACACCTGATATTGATCTTTTTTATCAACAGCTTTTGTAGCTTTTTCATAAATATTCATAGATCTCCTAGCACCACCATGTTTTTCTTCAAGTTTTGCATAGAGTAAATAGAAATTTTTAGCAAATTGAGATGGACAACTATCTAAACATTGTTCAAATAGATCTCTTGCTCTCTCAATTTTATCACCACCATAACGTTCAAAAAATTTGGATAGGTAAGTATTCCACAAATCATACACATGAGGCCATTTAAATAGAGAAATTCCTTTTTCATATGCTTTGAAAGCTTCTTCAAAATAATTATTTTCTTCTAAAAATAGTCCATAATTCATAATAATTTGGGGTGTTGCAATTTTCAAGTCAATAATTCTATCATAGACGGCTTTACAAGTTTTAAATGTTCCAAATGATTCTTCTAAATCTGCATAAAATGACCATAATTTTAAATTTTTATATAGTCGAGCTTGTACAGTTGCTGTTTCATCTGTGTACGCGACTTTCGGTCCAGTTGGTGGAGTAGTAGCAGAATACATTAATTTCAAGGCTTCAGTATGATTTCTGTAACAAAAAACCAGAGAAATAACATGTATGTTAATAAAATATGTTGTGTGTTATTTGTGAATAATTAATGATACATACATACATACATTCATAAAAAAAACAACAACAATCAACTCAAGAACTAGGTATTACATATTATATATGTCCAATAAACGACAACTTACTTGTGCCTTAATTCCATTTCAGCCCATTCACACCAAACATGAGCCAAATCATCAACTTTTAAATATGGAACTTTTGTTGCTTTGTCAAATATAATTCTAGCATCATCAAGTTGCCCAGCTTCTTCATAAAATTTGGCAAAAGCAACCCATAATGCATTTAATTTCCCAACAGCTTGTTTTGGATCAACTGTTTGTACACCTTCCGTAAATGTAGAAATTACCTGTTTAAGAAAAAAAAAATCACAAAGTCATTAACAAAAAGCATATTTATATGCATTTTTTCAATAAATAAAAGACCATTCATTTAGATTACATAATACATGGTAAAGTTATTTGATACAATACATACAAATATTATATTATGCGTAAATTAAAACAATATTCAATCATCTGTAATTTAATTACCTCATTTGGTTTATCTTTTAATAGTTCTACTCTCTTTAACCATTCATTTACATTATGGGGATTCTGTCTCAGTAGTACAGAATTTAGTAGTAAAGGTCTCCTCTCCATCATGTATTCTAACCTAGCTAGGCGCATTTCAATTACAAGATCATCCGTATCTTCATCTTCCATTAGTTTTGATAGGGAAACTTCTTCAAATTGAGCGTATGCATCAAAAATTTGTGAAAAATCCCTAACTGTAGTCACACTTTGAATTCCTTCTTCATAAATATCACGAGCCTATTTTCAATAAATAAATAAATGAACAATAAAATAAAATATTAGTATGAAAAAGTACATCATAAATCATAATGTGGTTTCATGCTGTATTTGATGAAAATATTACATAGTATTAGTTATTAGTTTGAAAATGACACTTACTCTTTCAAATAAACCAGATCGAACATAATAATCAGCTAAACTTGTCCAGAGACTACCAATTTGATCTGTATATCTTCTTAATGCGCTTCTCATTATAGCATCAACATCAAGAGATTTAACTTCTTTTGGATTTTTTGAAATTATAGTACATAGTTCTGCCCAAAGCATATAATTGGATTTTCCCTGTATAGATTAAAAAAATAAGAGTAACATTATAATAAAAAAAAGTAATAAGTATTTAGTATTAATAATCATGAATCGTCTTAAAAACTATCATCAAAGGATAATTACATTGTTTTATGTTTTACAATAATCCGGTATTATATAAAACACTTACTTTTCTAGATGTAAAATTGTCATTATTAACTAACTGGGCTAAACGGACAGCTGCTTCATCTAGTCGACCAGCTTCCAATAAATATTCTACAAAATCTTCTGCGTTTTCTGGACAGAGCTATTAAATAAGAAAATATAAAAATTGTCCCAAGATGTTTAAAAACATTTATTACTATTAGCAAAGGCATAATGCATAACATAAAATAGTACATTGAAAACTTTAGATTCAAAATAGTCTATTACATAATATTTTTTATATTATTACCTTCAAATATCTTTTGTAAATACGAATAGCTGTTTCAGGAATATGATGTTTTTTCGTCACAAAATTAATGTACATTGGCCAAATTCGATTATGTTGTGTTATAGGGAGAGATCGGAGAGCTCTATCAAATATCCTCCTTGTCTGTGTAATACGTCCAGTTTTGACAGCAAAATCACAGTATTCAATCCATATTCTTGGCATTTTATTCATAAATACTAGTGATCTCTCAAATGTAGAAAATGCTTCCTATATATAATAAATGTACAATCATAGAAAAAACATTTACATACCAATTAGTATTATTTATCATAGCATACATATAATGAACAAAAATGTATATCTAATAAATAAAAGAAAGACCAACCTCTTCTACAGTTTTTTTATTTTCGGTTTCTGCTGCTTTGGTCACTTGTCTTTTCCGAAAAACAAGGTAAGCATGCCAAAGTTTATAGGATCCTGGAAGTTCTTTAAGGGATCTCTCATAAACAAGATTTAATTTTCTGGGATCTTTCTTGTACTTTTTGTCACTCTTAATATGGTCAACATAACGAATCCAATGTTTAACCGAGAATGGATTCCGTAAAATTTCTTCTTCATGAGCCAAATCTTGTTCAGTCAACTATTATAATAAAATGAACAAATGATATTCATATTAAACTTTTTTTATCCATCTCCACATGATTATTACTTATATAAAAAGTGTATTAAAAATGTATGAATGTTAAAAATTGTTTTATTTGTTTTTTGTAAAATATTTTGATTTTGGATTTTGGATGTAATAATTTGTAATACTTACGGTTTCAATGAAATTTTTGGCGTAGGAATCCATAATTAAGCTATTGTATAAAATGTACTCTGTCCACCAGTTTAATTAACAATCTTATCAAACAACTATATAATACTTATTTCAAAATTCTAAATCATTTTTTAATTTTAGCAAAATAAAAAATAAATACGTTGTTGTCGGCCCCATAGTTTTTTAAAAAAATTCCTTTTTTCCCCGACTTTTCGGGCGCGATTATTCATAAGTAATTCCCAAATCGCAAAAAAAACTCAACAGAACTGAAAAGAGAAATAAACGTTAGTATAAATAAAAATAATCAGTGATTTTTAATTTGGTACATCATGTGATTTAACATGATCAACAACGAGACAACCGGTGAAACTAGTACAGAAGCTGAATCTGTCCCATCTTGTTATAAAGACACCAAACTTAGTAAGTTAAATTAACTTTTTATTTATGCTCATGTTCCGGTATATAGTATATAGAATCTGTCAAACGAATCTAAAATATTTTTTAAATATCTCGTACTTATAAACGTTTTATGTTAAACACGGTGTACTAATTTTTTTTACAGGGGATTCACTTCTATCATCACAAATTGACAACATGTTAGAATCCCTGTCAAAAAACAACGATGTCAGAATAGTCAATCAACAAAGATCAGATCCAGATTTAACTGAAATACAGAAACTAGAAATGATGAGGACTTTATTTGAATCCAACCCATTTAATTTCCTTGGTCGTTTTGGGAAATATCTCGAATATGAACATTTAGAATGTTTCTCTAATTTAAAAACAACAGATACAGATCTTAAACTCCATTTAATAGCACTTGAAAAGTCAATGAAATCAGGTATATATATTTATCAAGCAGAAGTACATACACGTTAATAGTTCATACACACAGATGCGTTTTGTTTTAAGACTCGCAAAGATTCAATTAAAAAATCATTTTATAATGCAGAATGTAGTACAAACGTGTTGTTGTATATATATTAATGCAAAAGTTACTCATGTCTTATATTACTAAATACTTGAAATTTTAAAATTTAAATCAAAACTTCTTTTAATCATGTTTTTTCCAATCTTTTATAAAATTAGGAAGCAGGAAGACACAAGCTAAAAATCGACGTTATGAAGCTTTACAAAAACTTGTTGATACTACAGATTATTTCACAGAAGAGGAAATGCAACGTCGAAATCCCATACTATATGAACAACTAATTGGACGATACCATACCAAAGAGGAACGTGAAGCATTTCTTAGTCTATGTCAAAAATCTTCATCTGCTTCAACAGCTACACCTTTGACAGACATGCTTATGGCTCACATGAATCGTTTAAATGGAAATGTGAGTGAAAGGAGACATGAACAAGAATATCAAATGGAATTAGAAGAAATTGCGGATGAAGAATATTTAGAACCAGATGAAGAAGAGATGGAAGATGATGATTATAATTATGAGTCAAAAACCCAAAGAAACAAAAGTCAAAGAAGTGACGGAGGAGGAGGAGGAGGAGAAGAAGAAGAAGAAGTAGTAGAAGGAGAAGAAATTGATGAAGAGGAAAAAGACTTATTAAAACAAGAATTCTTTACAACCATGTATCGAAATTTTTTAGAAGGAAAAGATGAAGATTTTGACTACTCAACTGTTGACAATAATACTGAATATGATGTTGGTGAAACTTTAGACCAAGATGAAGAAGAAAAGTATTTTGATGCAGATGATGATGATGAAGGTACTGATAATAATAATATAATAGTGACAGACAGTGAAACAACTTTTGTGGATAAAAATTATAGTGATAATGTTATAGAACCTAATAAGGATAGTGAATGTGATATGACTAATCAAATGGACGATAATAATATGAAACCATCATCACCAGAATTAAATCCTCATGGAACTCATAATGAAGAAGAGTCAGAAGATGAATTGGACATTTATATGAAATCGATAGAACAACAGTTAAAAAAATAAGTAATAGTATGAATGTCATATATAGTACAAAGATTAATGTAAATAACGATTTTAATGTAATTTCTTTATAGGAATTATTAACAAGAATTCTCGTATATAAAGATGTTGTTGTAACATTTTGTTTTGTTGATAGGCACCGTTTAAAAAAGTATTACAATCATTTTTTTAACAATAATTGAGAAATACAAAAAGAATAATTTGTCATGATATCATGCGTCTTTTTAGAATGTGTTTTTCAATAACAGTAATAATAATAATTAATTGTACTTTAAATATGTTCAACATATTAAACATTACACAATAGTGCAATGGTAAACTGTTAACTTTGTTCATTTAATGAAGAAACTAAGTGATCCAGCGTTTTCTCTGCACTTAAAATACATCCTTCCAAACCAGAAAACGTAAAACCATCTCCACACGCTAAAATTATTGGTGAATGAGAAAGCTCGGCGAATCCTGGACTGTTTGGATATCCTTTATCAACCTATAAGTTTTACAGAAAACAGAGCAGAGTCAAATGAAAGCAACTACCATTGTTTAAAATGTAAAGGCTATTTTAAGAATGGGTTGAATTTTCCGATAATATTATAAAATAAAAATACACGTTTATTGCTTATATAAACGTGATTTTCTACTATACGCTAAAAATATCAAATTTAATGGTGGATATACAATTTTATATATAATATATATGATGCATTATATTGTATTTTGTATATTTACCTGTGAATACCTCCATTTGTGGCATTTGACATAATCTGGACTAATACCATCTAAAGTTTTAAATTTACCATCAATTTCTTTTAGCAAAATAGGTTTCATTTCATCTAAACTCTTTTCAACATTATCCGCTCCAAACTTGGTTGTGGTGTGTACAACAACTGAAGATGATTCAGTGTCTGTTTCAGAATTTGTTTGAGAGCCCAGTGATCTTTTTTCATTTTCTACAGTCCAGTAGCGTAATATTGGATCATTATCAATATAGTTTACTGCTCCTTCGCCACCCTTTAGTGTCAATTTTTCTTTGTAGAATAAACCTAGTGCGAATCTAGATGTGTAGGTTACACTTGCCAAATCTTCTTTCAACTCTAAAAATAAGCCAGATAAAATGTTCATCTTTATTTCAGTGTTCTGCATGATTGTCTATAAAAAAACATGTAAATATTTAAACAGACTTGTTAGTTTTTAAATTTTAAATACTTGGATCAGTTAGAAGGTCATCGGCATTTCGAAGTTGTAGAACTTGAGGTGTTGGCATTGTTGAAATTACTATATCAAACTCTTCTGGTTCCTTCTCATTCTCAGACACAACTTGAATCTTTTTACTATTCTTATCAGGAATTATTGCTACCACTCGTCGATTGAAATTTATAGTTTTGACATCGGCCTATTCAAAGAAAAAATGATTATTATTCGCCAAGTCAACAACAAAACTATCGAGACGCTCATCTAAAACATTATCTTACTCCGTGTATTGTTTGTTGCTTAAATGTAGTTCGTAGCGCTTACTTGCCCTAAGAAGAATTTGACGACGGAAGCTGTCCCTTTGGAGCAAACATAATTTTCTCTATCATCATTTTCAGGTTGTTTGAAACCAGGAATAGTACTCGTAGAAAACGGATGGATTATATTATTTTGGGTTAAAACTGTCAATAAAAAGGTTGATTAGATACATAATATCACATAACATATTCACGACAGTGTACCACGTGTTTGGTCCACATACCAATATAAATATTTCACGCTGTCTACGTAAGTACATGTTACATGAATACACTTACAATCAAAATATGGCTTTGCAAAACTTCTCGTCTTTGTATGTGTCATATATTGAGCACCAAGATCAGCAATGCATTTCTCATCGTTTGGACTTCTGGAAGTTGCAAAGCGACCACCGGACCCTCGTGATTTCTCCCAAACTACTACTTCTAATGTGCACTTGAGACTCTTTAAACTTTTCAACTTGTAAGCAATTATTGAGCTGGTCGGTCCTGCTCCAATTAGCAAGACTCGTTTAGACATTTTGCCACAGTCAATGATGTGCTATGTTGTAAGGTATTTCAAGAATAATTAGAAAAAACTAGAAAAGATTTAAAGTTGACTAGAAGACAAGAAATTTGGAACTTAGAACTTAGAACAAAACTTAGAAAATAGATTCAAGTAGTGGTTTGTCCTTTCCTCGCTTTTACAAGGGCGTTTTTATGCGTTTAACTTTTGTTTGTGTATGTTCGTGATGCTCATCAATCTCAATTTTTGCAATTTCGCTTTTTAAAATTTTGAGGTGGCATGTTAAACTTAGCTATATGCATGACACGTGCTTGCCAAAGATATTCATCAGTACAAAATATGTGCAAGTTCATGTACACTCAATTTCATACATGAATTTCGCAGTATCAGCAGTTCACATTACATTTTACAATTACATTCGCCACATCTGTTTTTCCGATTTCCATATCGGATCTTACAATGTTTTAGTTCACAATGTATGAAGAATTTACTAACCACTAACCAAGTATGTACAATGTACACTTAAAGAGCAAGATGTAAAATGTAAAACCAAAGCGAACAAAAGTACCGGCAACCGGTATATGTACAATGAACAATGAACAACAAGTAAACTTTAGCTACAAAATCGACTGTGGACTTTCACTGTCCACTTTCACCGCTCCATTTCTCAAATTCAGTGGGAAAAGTACGATTTTCCATTCATTCCTGTTTCGACGATATAGAACATGAAATCTGAAATCATATGTATGAATTTATTTATTTATTTATTCTTGTCATTCAAGGTAATTTGTCTATCGCTTGCTTCAAGGAAAAGCAATAAAATAATTACGAAACATGTAGTTTTGCGTATTTCATCCCAACTCCTTGAACATTAATTTACAGCTGTGTAAAATCAATTAAAAATGATGAAAAAATACTGTACTGGATTACAGCATAAAACATAACCAGAGTACGGAGTACGGATGAAGTGATGGACAGGAGCACCACTAACTTTGTACTTAGTACTCGTGGCTATATTAGTTTTAAACAAGAGCAATGCACTCTTTTTAAATTCATGAAAGTACAAAAGTATATATATACAGTGAATTATGTTATATTAAAATTAAATATGTGAAATGTGATCCATTTAAACTTCAAACAGCTATTCTCTCAAAACTAAACTCTAAACAGACTCCATATTATTCGTTCCTTGAACGCATGTATAATGTATACACAGTACACACATACTAGTGCATCCTGATACTTCGTGTTTTGTACATATAATGTAAATGGTCATAATAAACCCATAATTTGATATTTTTAATTTTTATAGTTTATTTGCTCATGGTACCACTGTGAGTTGTGAAGAACGAGTATAATAATATGTATTTTGTATGTATGAAGTATTCATCTCTCAACCTTTGGTACAAGGCTGAAAGATGAGACATATGAGACTACACGATATTTTTATACTTATTTTCATTTTCCCCATAAATAATACATACATTATACTTTATAGTTACTCATATGGTTACAGAATTTCCTATGTATACATGTTGTTGTATGTTGTATTACGTATAGAGTACAAAATATAGAAATAATGTCTACAGACAAATCAGGAGAACCTCCACTAAGTAATCTAGAATCTAGATAGTATGAAATACGAACGACATTACCATGATTTACATAGTTTGTTTCTATTTTCTATTTCCTCCTCTTGGTATTCTTTTCTAAATTTTATAGCTATACTTACTTCTTATTGCATATGGAAACTTACTGTGCTAGAATAGCTAATGTTAGGAGTTAGGAAGATGGAAGATCGTTGCAACTCCATTGATGTATTTCATAAAAAATGATCACACAATCATGTAATTTTACGTACTTGTAACTTACACCATGTACATACATACGTTGTGCTATGTATGATGTCTTTGTTTAGTAAAATAAGTTCCAAAACTAAGTAAAAACAAATCTGTACATTTTTTCCATACTCCATACACACAAATTACGACGTCATGACTCGTCATTCGGTAATCTTCAAAGCTCAAAGCTTCCAAGTTTTTAATGGCTTTTATTCCGACACATTGATTTTAATTTTTGATGTTTGAGAAATCATTCAATTCATATCAAATTATTATGCAAATTCTACGTCACATTCATATTTTATTTATTCTTCATTCCAATTTCTAAACTCTAAACTCTAAACCCTACAAAAATATATGGGGTAATGTTTTTCCAAGCATGCTGCCATTGAATCTAGAATTTAGAATCTATAGGAAATATACAAGAAACTGTGCATATCTGACATGAGACATGAGAGTAAAACTCCACACTCCATGCTTACAATTATCATAAATCATAAAACATGGAAAAATTGTTGATTTTTTACAGGAAAATATTACGTATTGCGTATGAAAAATCAAAAGGGGTTATAGCTAATATAAACTCTGTGATGATTGACGTTTGACCATAGTTCACTGACAGTAAAAAAAAATCTTTTCTCTCTATTTCTGCTTTCAGTTTAGGTGATATAGTGTTCTTTCGGAATTAAAATATATCTATCTACATATCTGTAATAGAACTATTATAGTTGCAATGTTATTCATTATGCGGACATATGGACGAGGAAAGGAAATGGTGGATGATGACTGGCGATCCTCTGATTTTGCTAGTACTTAGTACTATCATGTATCTAATATCTAATATCTAACGACAATGTTTGTATATATTATGTAAACAATCATTTGCATATGTGTGTATATATTTTTTTGATATCAAATTTCAAATTATGCGATTGGACAATGATAGTATTCTATGTTTTGTGCATCTATAGTGTTCAATTCTGTTCTTGGACTCATGCACGTCCAGATTTGCACCTGAAGAGGTACTGAAGAGGGTATATTTGTTCTGTTACTAATTACATGAGGTCACTCATAATATGGTTGTATGGCCAGAAAGTGTTAAGCCAGAGTTTTTGTTTTATGTTTTATGTTTCTGTCCCATGAATTATTGTTTACTGCGAGCTGTTATTATGATTGTGTATTGTGTACGTTACGTACCCAGCACTCAATATTTTGATATCTAATCTTGTAATAATTGTACTATCACACTGTAAATACACATAAAATACACAATAAACTATAGATACCTATAATGCGTGTGTGAGTAAGCAGTAACCAGTAAGTAGTAAAGAGTAACAATAATAATTAGCTATAAGCTAAATCTGTGTATACTTTTGTCATTAATACACAATAAACATCAGCTGTATGAAATGTAATTATTTATCGTTTACTCTATAAATTTTATGAATGCATGTAAACAACATCACATCCCAGAGTAAAAAACATCAATGAAGAGAAAAAATGTGGAATTTTTTTGTTCCTTGAACTTAATTCACCATTATCGTAAATTGGAAAAACATTCCTTTTTATAAATAATGTAACACGTCACGTAATAGACGATCGACCAGTTTGATACAATTTCATACTCCATGCTCTCTCTCTCTCTCTCTCTAATTCCATATCATTTCTGATGTGTGTAGAATTTTCTTGTTTCTCAATTCCTTCATTCGGATTTTGGATATATAGAGGATTCAGCATTAGGAACTCAGAACATATGAAATACACCATACACATATGAGAGATAGTGGACAGCAGAGTTTAATTGATCGTAATCAATTTTTATAACGTAATTATACATTTTTGATGAATAATAATAATTGTACACATGTCATTTGTGTCACATGTTTTTTGATGAGGTCATAAAAGCATTTTACCCGAGGCTCGAGCTTTGAGTTATGTGTGATGTCTTTCTACTTTCTATGCATTCATTTGAATTCCGATAATAATAGTATAACATTATATTTTAGAGTTTACAGTTTGATAAATAAATAAGTAAATATCAAATATACAATTTGGACCTCTTAAAAAAGAAATTGTATCTATAATCTATATTATTAAATACATCGTCAATTCCTGCTTCATGTTTACGCTAATATCTACAATGTATACTGAATGTACTGAACCCATAACCCATCCTATCCCATCTATCTCCATTCAAAGCACACAAAACTGTTTCTCTTTCACGTCTCACGTTTCTTAAAATGCATGTGATTGTTTAAATATATTAATAAATATTAAATATTTGTTTAGCTAAACTAAAGGAGAGAGAATCCTCTGATTCCTGATGCGAGTTTTTTTTTTTCACTCCTCTCATCAGAGTTTTTGTATCAGTTATCAGCATATAATAAATATTTAATCGATTATAAGTAGTCAATATGAAATAGCCGTCCTGATAATATTACATATATTCCATGCAAGTTGTGTGTATTATGTATAGTATTTAATATTTAATATTTAATACAACTGTATCTGTAATATGGAATGTAATGTAATATATGCACGTGTATTGAATGTTGTATAAGTATTGTATGTTATAATGCGAATCATGGACGACGACATCAACTTTTTTATCTTGTATCTAGTATCCAAAAAAGAACATATATATATATATTTAGTTGGATATTAGACCCTGTAATATTATAATGTTATGTACCATGTACATTTAGTACACTTAACTACAGCAGGAAAGTTATAGTGGAATTAAACGTGGATACTACATAGACACTAGGTACAAGATACAGTATCGAGTATAGAGAGTCTCATCGTCAGTCACTAGACATCATTCATTTGTGGAAGGGAGGCACACAGAGAGAAAAAATCTCCAGAAAAAAAATTCCTTGTTCTCCTCAAAGTGCTCTGATATTCAGTAGTCAGGGAAAGACACAAATTACAAAGTTCAGAACACAGAGTCACTGACTCATTTTTCATTTTTCCAAACTAAATTTAAAGCTTGTTGATTTACTTGCTATTAGCCAATTTTAGTTAAATTTACGCAAAATTTTTACAGTGCCAAGTGCCAACTTTTAATATGTGATCCAATTCGTTTATTCCAATCAAAATTCTATACTAAAATAATATTTAAATTGAAAATAACGCACTTGAGTTTTGTGAATAAAATACACACTACACAAACAGTCTTACATAATTACATAACACATAACACACCGAATACGAAAGACCGTACATACTTACATTAACAAAAAGTTGAATACAATATTTAATATTTAAATATCGAGACTATTTCATGTCGTAGCTCAATAATATTAAATTAAACCATACCGTTTTATCTTTTGTGATATAAAGGTTACGTCTCGTAAAATATTATCGATGAAAGAAATAAAGGATCTAAAGTATTTACCTGACAAGGAAATTATAGTTTTAAAGTCAAATATTTTAAGAATATTCAATTTTTGTCGGTTTAAAAATAAATTCTGTTTAGCCAAGTTAAATTTTCATTCTAAACAAGGTTTACAATTAATTTAAACGCATTAGGAATCAATTTTTATAAATAATATACATAATACATACATATTTTTATAAATTGTATCGTATAAATATAATATTATAAATACTTACAACTTACACGGAATACACACGAAATACCGAAACATATTATAAATATATTTAGCTACTTATTACATAAATCGAAGTTGGAAGTTTCAAAAGTACTGTAGCAGTCTAATAAAACATTTTTATACAAAACAAATAGCAAAATAATATAATACACACATATAAATACCTTTGATCTTTGAGAGAAATAGCGTATATAATATAGAGTATATTTAGAATACAATGAACGGGGGTAATAATGATGAGAGCAATAATACAAATAATTCAAAGAAAAAGACAGGAGGCTATGGAGCAACTGCAGAAACAAAATCTTCGGATAATTTGATCAATCAGTCCATCATGAGCTCCAGTCATGCTATGCGAGCTTCAATGATTGAAGATATGCATGAGAGTTTTATAAGTCAGATACGAATTCAGTCTCAAAATTTAGAAGGTGGTCCAATCCAGGCTAATTTTCAAATTCCAAGATCAAGAAGAAGGTGAGTCAAGACTGAATATTGTTTATGATCAAATTATGTTACAATATGTACATATATATATGAGAATTGGTATTGATATGAGTTGGCATAATACATAACAGCAATCTGAAATTTATATTGTTTTTATTCTACCTTTATAATTTAGACCTATGTTGAGAACAAAGTCTGAGTCCGATTTTAGTGCTTTAGTTGATGAGGATGTAGAGGCAATAAGGAAGAAACTTGTACACCGATACGGAAATGGACATCATAAAGTTTATCCTATAAAAACTGTTCCAAAATTAACTAAAAATCAAAAATTTGTCCTTGCTTCAATTGCATTAGTTGACTTTACAAGCTTTTGTGCGATGGCAATTTTAGCACCATTTTATCCTTCTGAGGTAATTTGAAATTTGTGATTAGTATTATTTTGAGTTTTACCTTTTTGTATTCTATAATTGATAATATATTTTCATGTCTTTTATTTATTTCTAGGCTGCAAAAAAGGGTGTTCCAGCATCTATATCTGGATTTGTTTTTAGTGTTTATGCATTAGTTGTTTTTCTTTGCTCTCCATTAATGGGAGTCGTCGTTACACACGTGGGTCCTAAATTTATGCTAATGATTGGAATCATTCTTGGTGGTTTTTGTAATATTTTATTTGGGTGAGTCAGATAGTATTATTGTTCAGTATATAATATTTACAATTTACAAGTTTTTCCTTTTTCATACAGAAAAAATGTAAACACATGCATATTTTTATTTTGTACATATTACTTTTTTACAGGTTACTTGATAGATTAGATGACATGACGACTTTTATAGCTTACTGCTTTGCAGTAAGGTAAGTGAATAAACTAAATCAGTATTAATCCAAGTACTTGATTACATTTCTTGCATACACATTTAACCTATCTATTATGATTTATGATACTGACGGTTGTTGTTAATTTTTTAAAATTATAGAATTTTTGAAGCAGTCGGTGCTGCAATGATTGCTACGTAAGACTTTGATAATAATACTGTATACAAAAAATGCTTACAATTTATTTTGGTTCACATTATATTATGAGTTATGAGTAATGAGTATTATGAAGTAAATTTGCATTTTATGTATGTCGTTTCAGCTCCTGCTATACATTTGTTGCTCAAATATTTCCAGACAATATTGGAAGTGTACTTGGAATTCTCGAAATTTTTGTGGGGTTAGGCCTGTCTGTAGGACCCGCAATCGGAGGTTTACTTTACGATTTTGGAGGTTATGGACTGCCGTTTTTCTTTCTGGGAATTGTCATGCTTCTCACAATTCCATTAAATGCTTACTTACTACCTTCAAGTGAGATAGGTGAAGATCCATCAGGCACCAATTCGGGTTCGTTAATATTTTTATTTTGGTCTTTTTTATAGGCATGTTATTGTTGTTGACTTTTTATCCTTTTATATATGTGTATACATTTGACATGTCTGTCATTTGTCATTTGATTTCAGGTGGTGCATGGAAACTCATCAAATTGCCTCCAGTCCTTATTGTCTGTCTGGTGATTATTGTCGTGTCAAATACATGGGGATTTCTTGATCCAACGTATGTGATTTTCCAAAGATTTTGATTTTTTTTCTTTGATGATAAAATAAGAATAACTATTGTATAAAGTGGTATGAAAGGCATATGTACATGTCTCATTTTTTATACTTTCATCTAACTTTCATCCATGTTTAATCTTTATTTCTGTTGTTTTGGTATTTTTTCAGACTCGAGCCTCATTTACGAGAGGTAGGTTTTTTAAATTTTCTGTTGGCGTGCATTTATTTACCTAGTTTTATAGTTAGTATAATATTAGAGTATGATGTATGACCATGAAAAGTCTGGAAATATTTAGAAAATTCCACACAAATTTGACAAGTAATTTAACACAATGGAATAATATATCCTATATGAACATAAGTGTAAGCATGATAGTACCGTATAAAATCAGTTTGTTTACTTTAATGAAGTCTATTGTAGATAAAATTATATAAGATATGACGTTATTGTATGGATATATATTAACAAAGTTGTCAATGTGATAATTCAATTTCCTGCTTTACATGACCATAAATTTTTTGATAAGCCATCTTCACTGATGATGAGTAGATATATTATCAAATCAAGGATTTTGTAGGATTTATAAAATTTCAAAGGGATTCCTTATATTTTATATTCATATGCCTGTGTGTACAATATGCATGCATACGGCAACAGAAATATATATAGGTCAGTGTAATGTAATTTTATTTTGATTTATAAAAGGCTATATTATATAAATGTATTTTTTCTTATTATTTTTCTGATTACAGTTCAACTTATCAGCTAAACAACTTGGACTGTTTTTCTTGCTCAGTTCTTTACTATACGCTTTTTCTAGCCCCTTTTGGGGTTGGCTTGCGGATAAAATAGTCCACACTTGGATTATGATGGTCGTAGGATTACTATTGTCAGCAGTAGGACTTCTTCTACTTGGCCCATCTCCTATAGTTCCACTTGAAAAGTAAGTATATGTATAATGTAATAACTATCAGTTTATTGAAAATTTATATTGTACGTTATGATATGTGATACGTAACAAAATTTATCTGGCCAATCTAATTAATTTTCTTTCTTCTTTATTTTTGTGTGTGTATAGTACCATTTGGTTGAATATCGTTGCTCTTATAATTCTTGGAACCAGTGTAAGCATGGCTCTTCTTCCAACTTTTGAAGCAATACTAGATTTTGCATTAGAAGGAGGATATAGAGATGACATTTCAACCTATGGAGTCATAGCTGGACTCTGGTCATCAATGTATAGTTTGGGTGAAGTAATTGGTCCAAGGTATAAAAGACGTTTTATTTACATAACGTATTATACATTGTAGCCAATTTAATTTTGTTTTTTTGGGTAATATGTAATATATAAAATGCAAATGTCATCTTCAAAAATCAGTATCTAATTTTTACATATTTGTAAATTCTTCTAGTTTGGGTGGGTTTCTTTTACAAAATTATGGATTTCCCGTTTGTGCAACTGTAATGTCTGGGATGTGTGTCGCCGTAGCTCTCTTGGTTCTCATCTACTTTTTATCATTTCATAAAGAAGGCATCAATAACGCAAATTCTGTAGATTCTCGTGAAAAAAGTATGCAACAGTATAATGCAGTTGATTATATAATTTATGTAATGTTGATTAATGATACAACTAATTGTTACCGGCAAAACGCAAACCACAAAACATGGTGTAAATATGTACCTAAATTATGTTTTTTTGTGATTTCTCTTAGTGACAGAAGCATCTGATAGTGGAATAAGTGAAAATGATAGAGCAACTTCATCATCGTCTTCCTCATCATCATCTCTCTGTGCTCAAATTGTTCCGGTGGTGCTAGTCAATGAAAATACTCCACTTCTCTCAAAAAGTCTAACTTCAATGCCCGATGATCCATTTCTAAATCTAATGACAACTTCAAGAACATCAGCTAATGGACTACGGTCTACAGATCCAATGGGTGTTCCTCCAACAAGTCAACAACAATTACATAATGAAGGATTTAGTAGTGGTGAGTATCCGGGTTATAGCTTTAGTTTTCCAAAAGTACTTAGACAAGTAGCTGTTACAGGTTTTGGGGCTGTAGAAGTTTAAATAGAAAATTTAAAAATACAAAATACTATTACATAAATATGGACGAAACTTAATTATTTATATTTATACAAACAACAACAATATATATACATATATTATATTACGTATTTTGCCAAATCAATCACACCAAAAAACAAACAAAAGATTTAGTTGATTGTTATTTACTTATTCTACTATAGTATAATATTATACATACATATCTACATATCATAAAACTATTTTTTATGAAATCACATAGTAATATAGCTAAATATACATTATTAGAGATTATTCTTGTTATCGCAATCAAACTGATTAATTATTGTATTTTATTACACTTTACACTATACTACATAATATGTTTGAAAAGAGGTATGTGCTACAAGAAATATATATATATAGATTCATAATTGATACTAGTTGTTAGTAATAATATACTTTATGCGGATCAAAAAAAAGAATAACGAAACAGAAATATTTTTTGACAACATTTTGTCTCATCTCAAAACTGTAGATGTTATGCTGTACACGCTACATAATTTTTTTGAGGCGCATGCAAAATATATAAAACTTTAGACAAACTAATGTTATTCAAATACAAATGAATCGAAATATAAAATTTGAACCCTTTCTATATATTATACATTTTTAGAAGAATATTTTATCATAATATTCATGCTTAAAAAACGTATTTACTTTTTAAATGCCTCTATAAAATATAAAATATATTAGATTTTTAACATTTCAAGTACTTGTGATAATTTTTACTTGAACGTTTTAAGCAAAAATGCTTTATTTTTGTTCTTCTCTTTCCCTTTTTTTTTATCATGTGTCTCCAAATATCAATGTATAGTGTCTATTAAACTTGTAAAAAAATACTTATTTGTTTTGTTTAAGCCTCTCTATGTTTTTGACAGTATCAATCAAAAAGAATCAATAAAAGTGTGTAGGTAGTTATATTTATGTTTAATTTTTTGTGTTCGTATCTGTTCAACCTGTACTTATGTAGGTGTCACAAATCATCAAAAAATGGAAGAAAACTAATGTTAAAAAACCTATCAGTAGCTAAACTTTGTAATTGAGCTATAAAAATCGTTTTGGTGTATACTTAAATATACGCTTAAAACTAGTTGCTATGAAAAGAGGTGCGTGAACTGTGATTACTTGGAAGACTATAATGTGTTTAATGTAATATGATGTACATACTAGTTAAGGGCCTTAACTGTTAAGGCCTAGGTACATTTAGTTAATGTAAATGACGGGGTATGTGTACATATGTTTTAAAAAGAAGCGTACTACTCGTACTAGACTGTAGTAAAAAAATGGGATGCAATTAAAATCTGTATATATATAAATATACATGTGTGAGAAACTATTATTATTGCGTTATTTGATGAAAAATACACATCCCTTTTACGTTTTCTATTTTATTGGCAGCCAAAATCATTTTGTAGAATACATATTTTTCTTGTCTTTGTCTATATTTGTATATTATTATGTTAACGTTTTAAAACTTTTGTGTTTCGTGTGTATAGAATTTAAAAACTACATTTTTTTCTCGTAGAACAATTTTTTGATGAATTGCCAAATCATATTTAAGACATAAAACGATTATTGTGATATGCAAAAGAGGGATTCCAAAATTTAAACGCTGTTAGAAGGAAATAATTCAATTTGTTTAAACTTGAGAATTTTTGCTCCATCGTCGTCGTTAATGCACTATAATGTATAATAACTATGTATATTGTCATTTTGTTATTACACGTTGTATAATAATTAATCTCTCTTAAGCTACAATGATGAACTGTTCCAACTTCCTGGTCAACTTGTAAACTGCAAGTGCATATAAGGATAGTAATAAAATAAATAAAGTCAAATTTACATCATACAAAAACTATAGTTTTTCAGCAATGTGTGTTTTTTTACATTTTATCCTTTATTTTTTTATTTTTCAACAAGTCAACATAACAGTCTGATAATAAGGAAGCATCAATATAAATAAAACGTATTTTGGAAGGCACATCACATACAAAACAAATAACAATTAGTTGCGCAATAATAATAATAATAATTGATTACTTTAAAAATTATGAACAATATGTTGTATACTTTTAACCTAACCGAAAATGACTGGTTACTTTTATATACACAAAAAAAGGAAGATTTAGAAAATGACTACAAAACCTAATGCATACATACATGAACCACGTAAAAATGACTTTTTATAACTAAATAATGATTAATATTATGATGCGATAGAGATTCATAAGACACGCACATACAAGTCTTTCATTCCATCCTCATTTTATATAATATGCATATATATATATCTGTATACTTGTTAGAATATTAAATACTAATACGTTCATATTTCACTGTTTCTGTTATATGTGTGTAGTGTGTACATTGTACATACATCTTACTATTCTTTTATACATAATAATATATTTACGTTTTTTCACAATCACGACTAATTTACTGCGATTCAATTACGTTTGCCATTTTAAACTAAATCCAGGCTGCATATCCAATGTCAAATTACCAACTGTAAGGGTTAACTTGTTAGGATCATAATTGTACTTAAAATTAACATTGTTAAGTAACACATCTGAGACATTTCCTCGAAGTCCATGAATTTCAATCGTCTCTAAGAACATTTTTTCATCTTCATATGAATAGGTTTTTACTTCCATTCTACATTCATTATTAGTTGCAGTTAGCTCAAAATGATTGTATTGAGATATGTAATTATTTGTTATTCCATCATCCCAGAACAATTCCCCAGATGCATTTAATTGTTGAGAGAGATAAACTTTAATTTGAAATTTGTTCTTTCGACTATCTGTTGTTGTTTGATTTGCTGTCTGAGTCACAATAATGGATCCTCCTTTGTATAATATGGGGATAGAATTCTTTGGTACTGACACATTGTGATTTTCTCCAAAGGATTCAAAAGCTGTACGGGGCTCATAATGAGGATACCACCATCCTGAGAAAGGAAGAAAATGATCATTTTTCAAAATGAAACATATTATACACATCTGCATATCTAGTCTATCCATATGTAAAGAATGAAGACAGTTTTCTATCTCAATTCTAGATTTTGTTTCAACTTACCTTTTGGTACGTAGATTTCCAGTTGGTTGTCAGTAAAGTCAGGAGTAAGTATGGGTGAGATTAAAATAGACGGTCCTAAACGTTTATAAAAATATGTTGGAATAACGTAATTTTGAGTTACAAACAAAATGCATTATATATAGATTGATACATGTTATATATAAATTGTCAAGTTGTATTTGAATTAAATATACTTACCCAACATAAACTGAGTTTCAATTTCATAAGTGAAAATATCTTCAGGAAACTCGTAAAATAATGGCCGTGCTACTGGTTCCCCTTTAAAAATAAACATCAAAATATATTTCATGTTCTTCACAATAAACTCAATTTTAACGAAATCTCCAGTCTACATGAAATACTAAACTTACCAGTTTTGTGTCCACGAAAGAATAAAGAATAGATATATGGTAAGAGCTGGTAACGGAGGTTTAAAGTTTCTTTTGATGCATCAATTACATCTTGCCCTAACGAAACGGGATCTTGAGGAATTCCATCATCTGTATTATGATTTCTAGAAAAGGGATAAAATGCCCCAAGTTGCATCCATCTCTTGCACAAGTCTTTAGTTGTATTTCCATTGAAGCCTGTTTTATTACAGAAGAAACTTATTTTAATATTTAATATTATAGAAATACTGAAACTATGCAACGGAATGTGTGTATACAAGGTAAAGTTTTAGCTTCATTTCTTTTATATATAAACGATTTAACATTTCATACCACAGATATCCGCGCCAATTGTGTTTATTCCATATAATCCAAAAGAGAGGATTTGAGGGATGCTTTGTCGCATATCGTTCCAAGTTGAATATACATCTCCTGTCCAACTTCCACCATATCTTCCTTGACCAGGAAAACTAGATCTAGAGATTATGAAAGGTCTCTGTGAAACCTCCGACTGAGAATAGACATCCGCTAAAGCTCTGCAAAATATATCAGAAATAATGTACAAATGCAATTTCAATGTTAATACAAGCTAATAATTAATAATATACAATTTATCATGAGAAAATGAATAATAATTAGGACTTACTTGTACGTAGTAATCGTCTCTTGGAGTGCATACAAATTATGCAAGTCATAATGTTTTCCTCCATACTGCTGAGCGGACATACATAATGTTCTATAGTATAGTTTGTCTCCATCAACATGTGGGACGTAAGGAGGATGATCTAAAATAGAATTTTCAGGACATCCATCTTTTTCTCCATCCCAAAAATTTGATGGGTCATTCATATCAATCCAAGCACCATCGATAGGAACTGTCTTGTGAAAACTTTCAAACTGACTCATCCAATAATGAGTTATATTTGGATGAGAAAAATCAGGCCAAACAGATCTGTCAGGATTCCACACCTTTCCAACAAAAACTTCTCCAACCTGATTCTTGACGAAAATGTCCTGTTTTATACCCTCATCATATGGAGGATACGCTTCCGATTCTCCTCCACTTATTGCAGGGTCAATCAAAGGAATGTAATGCATACCACGTTTATGAAGACTCTCCACAAACTCTGGCAGACCAGCATATTTGACTTTATCATAAGTAAAGTCATTCTGATGCTCCCTAAAAAAACGTGGATAAAATAAATCACATGATTAGTGAAATGAAAAAAATCACGGATTCCAGATAACAAAATATTTAAAAATCGAGTCTTACATGTAATCTAAATCATTCCATTGGACATCAATTGGAATTCCAGCTTGAATATTCTGCTCTAAAATCTGTGAAGTATGATTCACAGTTTGATAGTTGAATCGACATAAGTGGAAACCTACACATACATAAATACAGTCAAACAATATTATATACATTGATATGTAAATCTCGAGACACTTTGCTAAAGCAATAATTTTAATTATATCTGTATTCTTAAAAAAGCATCTTCATATATTACCAAGTGCCCAATAGGGAGGAAGCATTGGCTTTCCTATGACATCCGTATACTGTTGAATAACATGTGACGGTTTGGGTCCAAGAAACACTCTAAAATCCAAAATTCCACCGATCGTTCGAAAAGTTGCTACAGTTGATCCACGTTTTTTCTGAAGGATGATTTCTAAATATTTAAATACATGAAAATAATGACAACTCTATTAGAAATTAGAAATTCATCAATCATAAACTTGATATTAACTGAAAAATCCACAATTGAAAACAAATGACAAATAAAACCTACCCATTGCATTACTATTCAAGAGAAAAACGCCATGAGCTTCCCCCTTTACTCGATTCAAACTCATAGCAAATGGATGACTTCCGTATAAATTTTTCTTTTCCATTGGTACAGAATCATGATTCCACAACACTGATCTACTCCAATTACTGCTTCTCCTCAGTGAGTCCACTTGCTCTCCAAGTCCATAAATGTATTCAGCTCCCAAATCCGTAGTCACCTCTATGAACTGGTCAGTGAAAATAAGAGGTCCGTTTAACGTGTTGAATCTAGAAAAACATACAGAGTAAAAATTACGCATGTTAAAAATGTCTATATTTACAGATTAAAGGCACTATAGTTCACAGCAATCGTGTCATCCAAACAAAATGAAATTCCAAAACACTTACAATATCTCATTATTGCTTTTCCTATAAACTTCTAGTCCGTCTGGGAGCATTCTTAGTCCATAATTTGTCGATTTGGATTTGGTATACGTACTATTGTAATATTCTGCAGGCACTTCAAACCTTTGGTTGTGAGGATCAAAAATCTGAAAAGTCACGATAATGTGTCACATGAATAGTGAATACCTTTGAATCCACATGTAAGTTTTATATTCCACAAAACCATCAACTGAACCACTAGGTGATGCAGATTGTAGCATACTAATGTAATATAATTCAATATTCAATTGTATACAAAATACTCATAATTCAACCACTGAGACCAGGAAGTTTACTTACTTTAATGCGTAACGTATTTTCAGTCTCAAAGTATAAATCAATTTGTAATTCAGTTACAGGTTTAGGATAAGGCAAAGAAGAGTTATTTTTCAGCATTGCTCGTCCGCGGTAGCCAAATTCAGTCTCATTAAAAGTTGACCACGAGTAGAATTGAACCTCCTTCTCAAAGTAACACCAAGGAGCTACAAAAAAAGGACAAAATATGAAATAGAATATTAGCACAGGTGCAAAGTAATGCTGCAGCATTTCACAATATTATATAACATATAACTCAGTAGTTTATACAACACAAGATTATACCATCACATAAAATAAAATCTATAAAAGTGCAGATTCCAATTAAAAGAAGAATAAATTATCTTAGCAATTATAATATTTACCTGCTGAGTTTGGTTCAAGCGGATGCCAGCAACATCCCCTTTGAATGCAACTCTTCTCTGAGCTATCTCGAGGGTAACAATCATATTTCTCTTGAGAGGAGCACTTTCCCTGGTTAATTGATTCCTTCTGTTTCATCTAAACCAATATTATGGATCATGGACAAGAATAATTAATAATTAATTGCGTATTCCTGTTTAATTACCTACATATTATGGACGTGTGTAAAATAGCGTAGAAACTAGAAAGTGGTAAAAATGTGTACCTTAACAGTTGGATGTACATACGGTGTCTCCATAAAGTCACTTGCAATTAAATAGACAACGAATATGACAGCAACAGTAGACAAAGTGTAGAATGTCACCCGAAGAAATGTCGCACATTTATTTTTGGTACTTCTCTTTGGCATAAGGAACAGTTCTTGGTCATCGTCAAAACCGTCAAAATTTCCACTAAAATATTGTTTGTCTCCTCCATCATTTGTGTTTGTGGACGGGTCGTCAGTTTCAGTCAAATTTGCATTGTGATTCCGAAGAATCTTCATCTTCATCATTGGTGCCTCACTCATTTTCACACTTTCTTTCTTTCTTTCTTTGGTTTGCTTTTAATCAACCACTGAGTCTTTATGATTAATGATTTAAGTAACTACTCAAATAATTAATTCACCATGTAATTTAATTCTATCTTATCTAAATACTAATTCAAAGACACTTGAGAATTGAAAAGACAAAAAATAGCCGTGACTTTTTACTTTTTTTACACAGACACATAAACAGTGTTATACTATGGAGAAAAATACTTGTAATTTATAATTTATACTTTAGAACATACGATAAAAAATATTATGACGATGCGAACTTTAAGACGATGAGTATCTTTCTGTTTTCATTTCGATTTTCTATTTCTGTTTTATAATTTCTCGTAGATACAAATGCAAACGTTCG